>OY720397.1:7800000-7985959 GCA_963082905.1 Oligia fasciuncula
GTTATTTATTTGGACGCGACATGTCGTGAATTTTTATTTTATCCTGGGATTTCAAGTTTTATTGGCGGTTCTGAAGTTGAATTGAACGCACCTGCTCCGAAGATGTAAGTTTTGTTTTGTTATTTTTGGAAATGTATTTTGGCTATGCATAAATAATATATAACTTCTTCGACATAATACAAGGTGTTTTTTTATATTCCATAATTCTAGGGTATGAATGAGACTTTAACAAAGAATCAACTGGCATATGAATTATTTTGCAATTATACTTTTTTTTTTGTTTTAAAGTTAATAAAACAAAACCTTAATACATATTTGACTGTGCTTTAACGAAATCGTGAAAATTTTATCTACTTAGGTATTTAAGAAAAGGAGACATTTCTTGTTTTGCAAAATTTTAGCCGGAAACCAGACGGAACCAGTGTTTCTTCTTTCTACAATATTTATCCGAGTTGTAGTATGCTCTCAATATATTTATTAAAAATACGTTCCAGAACACTCCTGTCAACAAGTACAGCTACACAAACTTAGATACTCTAACACGTACACTACGTAACATTATAATGAAAGTTCTGATTTGTGAGTTTGTGGCGACAGAGTAATTCCCAAATGGAATCAGGAAGAGTGCAGCCTCAACCGTGGACCGAATTGCAAATACGCATATGTCGCTGACTTTATTTTATCCTTTCGAGTAGTTCGTGTATTGAGAGATAAATATTATAGATGTATGTGGATGTGGCTGATGGGAAATTCTTTGAGAGCATTTCTTTTAGACGTCGATTTAAGTATTGCTTTAGGATAGCGTCTTCGATGCTACGGGATAAAAATATTCACTATTTATGTAATTATAGTTAACGAGTGACCCGCGATATTTGCGTTATACATTGTCAGTAACAATGGCTTTCATTTTGACAGTTCAACTACATTCATTGCGTTATTTAGATCGTTGAGCAGACAAATTTTCGTAGATAAGAAGCATTAGATTAGCAATATCCTTCAAAATTATTCAGATTGTGATTGAAAATATGTTACGCAATTACGGTGCTACTTCCTACGGTTTTTAACACTCGAAAAAACATTTTATTATTATTTGTAAAATTTATTTTTATATATTATTTTTAAAGTTTAACCCGTAGTATGTCGGAACGTAGATCCACGCGAGACACAATGGCTTTTTAATTGTTTCTGTAATTACGACATTCAACCGGTTAATATGCACATATATGCGTTTGGACTACAGGTTACCATAACCTAGCTAGGAGAGCAGTGCTCAAGTATTATATCTACAAACGTGTGGGTTTGTTGTTCTACAATCCTTTGTTTTTGAGTGAATTAAAAAAATAAAAGTAACAAAGCTTTCAAAATAAATTCTCTAAATGATGGTGAAAACCGTACCAAAATCGGCTGCGTAGCAACGCCACACAGTCAGACACGAAAAACGAAAAAAACTTATAATACCTATTGTGTAGGTATAGATAGTAATAATGATTTTATCAATTGTATCTTTCAGTTAATAAGTGGTTAATACCTATTTATCACTTATTAACTTAAATATATAGAAGAAGATTTTCAATAAAAAAATAAAAATTGCTACGCTGCTACGCCGAGGTCTACGATCTCTACGAAAGTTTCAAGTGTATGATCATTTGTGTTTGTTTTTTTGTTGTTTGTATTTGTGTCTGTAGCCGATCTCTTTAATTTATATACAACATCTTATACCTGTACCTGGTCTACATTCATAGCAAATAAAGTTCTGATTCTGTTTTATTAAATGCATTGTAATGTATTTTTAAATTTACATGGAATTATTAGTCGGGGTTTAGTAGGTAAGTATATATCAACGTTGTTAGGTCAAGTTTGATTGTAGGCAGGCAGGGATATCGACGCGCAAAGTGTTACCATGGCCATGGATTCTGATTTCTGCTTTTAATTAAAATTATTTAAAAGGTATATTGGAAAAAATAACCATGAATTCAGCTTATAATTCTGAACTCCCAAGCGTCGAAAATTTTCGTCGGTTATAAAAAAAAACTTGTAAAGTGCGAGTCCGACTCGCACTTTAAAGGGTTCCGTACCTCAAGGCAAAAACGCCAAAAAAAACACGTTTGTTGTATGGAAGCCCCCTTAAATATTTATTTTATTCTGTTTTTAGTATATGCTGTTATAGCAGCAACAGCAACATCTGTGATTTAAACAACTGTCTAGCTATTACGGTTCATGGGATACAGCCTGGTGACAGACAGACAGACAGACGGACAGTGGAGTCTAGAATCATTCCTGTATAATATTTAGTCGACAGGCTATAAAAAAAATTTGCTGTTCCATACATTTTGACAGCGTAGTGATTGCTCTAAACGAAGCAGCAGATTTTTTTTATTACCGACGAAACATTTCTACGCTAGGAGGTCTAAAAAAAACGCTAGAGGATCTAAAATCATGTGCTGAATACATGGTTACAGTTTGCGCGTCTATATCCCTTCCACCCTGTGTTTCAAACATTTCGCCCAAAACTAAAACCACATTAATTAACTACACTGCAACTTTCAGAGTCCACATTTCCAACCTACGCACCGCCAGTGAAAGTTTCCGCGCAGCTCAAAATAACGAACCCAATCCTACAGAATCGTATGAACACAGATCGGGCTCCCAATATAAATGTAAATACAGTGCGCGGGTGAAATATGACAGTTATAATTGCTTTATTGCACTGAGAACTCGACTCTGTGGCCATATGCTAATTCTGCGTAAGTTTTGGAGTAACTCTGCATATATTATAACTTTGTTGATGTGTGAGTCCCTATTGTGGTTTGTGGGACATGTCACCACTTAGTGCCGTTAAGGTGTGGTTAGATTAGAGTTTTAGTTCAAGTAGCTCAAAAAAAAAATTAAAATCAAAATAATATTACTTAGGTGAAGTGAACTGTCATTCCACCTGATGATGACATTATTGACAGCTCACTTCAAGCGAACTTCACATAAGTTTTCACGGTGGGATATAAAAAATGAAAGAATTAAAGTAGCACATAGAAAAGGCTAATCAATCATGACCACTGCTATAGCAGCTATTGATGCTTTAGAATCAATATGGTTCGATGACACGCCTCTTATAGCAAATAAAAGAAAAAAGAACTGACACTAACCACATCTTCCACATCCCCCAAGTCCCAAATCTACCTACCACATGCAAGTGTTTTAATTTCGGCGAAACATGGACATCAAAACTGCTAAGCTGAAATTTTAATAAAAATAAAAAAGACAACAAACTCTGTAATAATAATAATAATCTAACACATTAAATCCTCCAACAAAAACAAGAATATCCCACTATTATTCTTCTCATAAATATTCAGAAGTAACAGAGTAACAGTAGACGGCTCATTTAGTATCCAGCCCCTGTTTTTTGCGATATTGGCTAATCCACCAGAGGGTTGTTAGGATCAACTTGTTACAACAAGATGTAGATCGATATACCCGTTAATGGACCAGACTTTTTTATTAATTACACGAAATTTTGCCGGTAAAAGCTTTCGAGGTTTTTGTTTTTTTGTCAAATTGCTTTTTTTTGTGAATTTGTAAGTTGCCGTTTGAATTATGTATGTTAAACTAAGGTATAGTCAAGCGTCCGAAAGGGTTACCGCTGGCCCGGAACATAAAGGGCTAAGGAAGGAACACGGGTGGGTTTTAGTCAGTCTGTCAGTCAGTCAGTCTGACACTCCCTCCGCTCCACCCAGAGCGGGAGGGGTCATTTAATGATTTCCCATCAACAAAAAAAAAAAGGGAATACTCAAGTCAGGCATCATAAACTGACTTAAGAGAAAGATCCTGTTAATAAAAGCCAAAAAAGATGTTAACAAATTCCAGTAGTTTTTGACTTAATAATTTATTTTCTTCTCTGACAAATGTTGATCAGAAATAGACCGTACAAAAAAATTACAGCAGGTATAACTGAAACTTTGATACCTATAAAAAATTATAGGTATATTAGCATATATCATAATATACCATTAATGAAAAAATCAAGACGACAAAATGCTTGAAAAATCCAGTAAATTATGATTAAGCTGTTTTGTTGATTCATCTGTTTAAAAAAAATGAACTGGGGTAGAAATGAAGCAGGAAAAATGTATCAATTCTCTCTGGATATCTATCTCTATCTCCAATCTAGGAACATGTTAAGGATACACAACAAGGCAACAAGGCAATACCTTCATCTTCCGTACATAACATAGGTCTAACACAATAAATCACACTGTCTGTCCGTTACAGGACGTATTGGGAATTGATCAAGAGTTAAGTCACGATTGTTGCACGGACGGATCATTCCTCAGGGATTCATTATATGGGAACGCCGCGACTGATTGCCGGTTGTATCTACAGATGGATGTATGAATTGAATCGGGAAACAAGAATATCCATAGATTACTGGTTTGATGTAGGCTAAGCGGTATTTCCATTGTTTGTTATCTTCTGTCTTTCAATTCTTGTAAAATACTGTTTCTAGCTTCTTTTCTTCAACTAGCTTCACATTTTTCTGACTGACCTACTTCTTGACAATTCAAAAGTGCCTGTAAAATGGTTTAATTGAAATAAATGCTTTGAGTTTGAGTTTGAGTTTGTGGTCACATGATTTTTTGTTCAGCAAATAGGTACCTGATATCTTTTAGTTCATTTCACACCGCTCTCTCATCATCATCTGTCTAGCCTTTTCCCGAAAATGTTGGGGCGGCTTCCAGTCCAATCGAATGCAGCTGAATACCAGTATTTTACATGGAGCGACTGCCTATAACCCAGTTACTGGGTAATACGATACCCCTTGGTAAGCCTGGTTGTCAGACTTTCGGGCTACTGACGACCCGTCACGACTGTCAAAGATCCACGAATGACAGCCGGGACCAACGGTTTAACGTGCTTTCCGAGGCACGGAGGGGTCTTGGTATGTGAAGATGGTCACACATCCACGGACCAACCACGGCAAACGTAGCTTAACCTGATCGATCGATCCGTGCGGCTGTTATTACTTAGCCACAAGCTCTATAATTGACATTGCTATACGATTTACTGAAACTGCAACATATACAGACAGTAAAAAGACACATCACATAGTCGTCAACTACGCATTCTGTACATCAAACTAAGTAACATTTTGCACAAAAATAATTAAGACTTTTTTTGTTTGAGTTTGCGGTAGTAGTAGTACGCAATGTAACGCACCTAAAACATTGTGATTATAGGTGTATGCAATGGTACAGGGGACGCGGGGGTATTTAAAGTTGTGTAATAACATAAAAAAAAAGTTTTCGTAAAAAACTGTCAGTAAAAGTTGGAATTTTGACTTTCAATATCTCCGGAACCAGGAAAGTTCCAATACAAAAAAATAATTGAATGACGAGGAGTAGAAGTGACTCTCGGCATCGTTAAGTGTGTTTTTACAACCGCTTTACCTACTTAAACTACACTTCATCATTACATCCATTTTTCTAACCTGCATTATTGAGAAGATTTGTTTTATCATCTCCGACAAGGGCATTTCATCATTCATCATTACTTCATCATCATTCACTTTATTTACAATTCTTGAATTTATTTTGGTTGATCCACCTATTTCTTTTCAGTAGTAAAGAAATCTAAATTCATCAAGACTACAACAAACACACGCAACCAAGTCTCAAAATAGCCCAAACATAAAACTCACTTGATTTACTAACACGAAGCACAAAGCGACACTTGTGATACCAATTACCATAAAATATCAAAATGTTGCAATCATAAACAAAAATAGTCTAGGAGTCGCTTATAATAACTTATTTAATCAAGCATCTTTTGTAAAGGATAATGATTTTGATAGCAGGGGCGTGTGATATAATTTATTCAGCACAGCGGGTGATTCTAGTTCTGTGCAAATTGGGTAACATGTGGGCCGGAGTAATCGATAGCTTTTTTGATGTGGTGTTGGACTTTCAATGTTAGTTTTGCAGGAATTATTTGATAATTCTTGAGTATTTTCTTGGTCCTTAAATGCGAAAACGACTAATACAAGATAGGGCTCTGCAAGACAAGAAAGATATAAAACCCCATTTCATTTTGTTCGCAGGCACTGCACTGCAATGCACTAATTCTGTTTCAAAATCCAATAAGACTAGTAATAACAGCAAATATGTACAAAGTTCAACGTGATATGTTATAGAATAATCCTAGATGAGTGCTTTTTCAAACGTCGTCGGAACAAAAATCAAATCAATCGACAAATCTAAATGGGTAATTGGATAGTCTGAGTAGTATGCTTGATTTTATTAGTCCGCCTTCCCGTGTTAAAAACCAGTAACTAGTCACAGCGAAGATCAACAACGCAAAGTGCACCATGTTAATGGAAAGTTGCTAGGGTCAACCTGACACCATACTTAGCTAAGTTATAGGATAACCCTAGAAGAGTGTTACTTTAACTCTTTATTGAAAAGTGGGTTCATCCTGACTAATCTAAGTGGGTAATTGGATAATCTGAGTAGAGAGCTTGACTTTATTTGTTGGCAATGCAAATAATGTAATGACGCTGTTTTAAAATCCAGTAAGATTAATCCAGTAAGTTTGAAAGTGCAACGTGTTAATGGAAAGTTGCTAGGGCAACCTGACACCATTATTAAAAAGGTTATAGGTTAATCCTGGAGTAGTGCGTGCAAGTTTAAAATTGCTTTTTACGGGTCATCTTGACAAATCTAAGTAGGTAATTGGATAATCTCAGTAGAGTGCTTGAATGGATTAAATTGTTATGACTAATAATGAATGTTTTTGCACATGCATAGGTGGGGTGCATTTTTAAAATCACCGCCATCAAAATACGTATATCGCGAAGCATGAATTGCTAGATGATAAAAACGCTAAGCGCGCAAGTTTGATTTGGCGAATCCTGGACAGACACACCCAACACCTAATTTGACTGTCCAGTTCTTCCCTTGCGGGCTAACGCTGGTTTGCGACCACCCTCCCACCGGAGGCAGCCTGCTGTGTTTCGTCGATGCGTGGGAGTTCCAGTGCCTTAGGCATCTTCTGGGTATGCTCGGAACGAGCGTGCCACAGACCGCATACATCGCTTTTCGTCAGGCGTGATCGAAGTCAAGAGCGGGGCCCCCATTCAGCAATAAAAAGTTAATTATAGGTGTAAATTGTATATATATAATATGACGACTACATATATACTAAGCTACGATTCAAGTTCACCGTGATCCTTAATAATTTGATCATCCTCAGCTCTACTATTAGGCTTGTCAACAACAATTTGCTTTCCTTCATCATATATTATTATATCGACAGTTGCTTGCTGAAATTGATGCCGAGTTAACATTTTGTATATTACATCCTACATTGACATTATTTTAAGCTACTACAATCATGCTTACATCATGAATATCTAAACAGCCACCACATACATCAACAGACTAGGTAATGCATCGAGATATAAGCGTATAATGGAATTTATCAAAAATCGAAGGGGTGTGCCGTTGCGTCATCTTCCCCTAATTTGGTTTTTATTTTATTTCAACCCCTAAGGGCAGTGCGTGGAATTAGCGTTACCATATGCGCTCCTTCTTGTGTTACACTTGGCCCTCGACTGTTCATTTGGCTGATGTGTGTTATCCGAGCGGGGTTTGGTTTTGTAAACTGTTATTTGTTTCAAAAAGGATCAAGTTTTTGGTATTGGTTCTATTGTTTTTTTTTTTAATAAATGTTTTTAATAAAAATTGCAGTTTCGTACATTTTGACCACATATGTATTAAACTTTTGTAGCAAACAGCAGGTTGTTTTTTTTAATAACCGACGAAACATTTAACGCAATGTGTCCAGTATCATGTACTGAATCCACTGTAACAGGTTGATTTCCCGGCCATCCTGTATAATATTTACCAACCGTAGGTAAGTAGTAACTAGACTCACAAATTAGGTAGTTTGTGCTCTAATAATCCAAAATAAGTTTAGTTATTACTGGATATTATTTATGGATGAACTAACAAAACTACTACTATATCGAAAATGATATTAGACTCATCCCTAACTATAGTCCTTCCATAACATCGCACACAAAATAAGGGTGCACTACAACTAGCGTAATCCGAGCCAGTAACATGTGCGCGGGGCTTTAAATTTTGATCTAATACCGATTACAGCCACGCACCACTCGTTTGGGTATTACATGAGAAAAAATTGGTACGGATTAGCTGGAGTGCTTGTGGTAAGGGTAATTAAGAGTTGCTTTTGTAGTTACCTACTTAGTTGGTAATTGTGGTAATTTGGAATGAATCGAGGGTTTAAAGAAAGCTATGCTCATAAATAGTCGAATATCGAGTACCTGTGCACAACTGGTTGCGTTAACAAAAAAAAAATAATGCAGTGCATGCGCTGTTACTTTTTCTAGAGCTATTGCAGATCCACTTTTCCTATATTGTTATCTCTGCTATATTAAGAGTTTGTTAGTCTAACATGTCTTATCAATAAATGGCAATAAAAACAGCCTTTACCTACTTTTTTGGGTGTTGGTTAAAAAAACAACAACAACAAACATGTGCTCAAAAAATCCTTAAATTGCTTCTGTTTTACATAATCCTATATTTAACATTGAAACACAATAAAGAGCAGTTTGCATATGAATATCCTTATCCGACCCATTACTTACACACAAAACGTCATTACAACTTTTTAAAGGCGCTCACACACCTATCTGCAACACTTGATCACTACAAACACATTAAGGACTCGGGACGCGTTTAATCTATAATGCGCCTTATCGCAATATTTTCCATTTCCTGGAAAAACTGGGAGCGTCGGCGGGCCATCGTCAGGGGAAATAAGGAAGGCTGAATTTCACTTTGTTGCCTTTTTTTTTCTTGTTTCCTTCCCGGAAATTTTTCGTGCTTCGCTCTTCGTTTACACTTACAACAGTTACCGGTGTTTCGTGATTGTTACCTGCATTTGGTACTGTTGAATTAAATATACGTGGGGCAAAGGGTGTAGCGTCTGGATTTGCATTTGGCGCAACAATAAGAGCGAGTTCGTTCTTTGTGTTTAAGTTGGACGTCGAATGTGATTGCTTGTTGTAATTGCGTATTGTAGGGTTTGAATGATGGGGTTTTGTAATAAAAAGTCTGTGCATATTCAAAGGAAGTGCTGTAGGCAAGAATTTTAAAAAGCTTTTACAACCTACAAATCGGTGTGATTGATTTTATTCTTGGTTTGAATTTTTATTATTACAATCCATAATGACGTCACTAGTGTAACTTGGTCATCTAAATCAATGTCTATCGCAAACTAACTTGAAGTTTTCTGTCTTCATCTAGGTACTGTGGGAGCTTTATGACCTCTTAATACCGGGACGAGTAAATAAAATTACAGTTTATCCTTTTACTTCAATAATTATTCCTATATGATGGTGCTACGTTTTTACTTTTTTATCGTTGTCACTTGGCTTGTCAGCAAAGTCTCATTCCTACAGTTGTTTTTATTCTTATTCTTTTATATAAATCAATGTTTGTCTCGTATTTCTGCCATCTACTTTTCAAAGTATTCATAAAGATTGCATATAAGTACCAAATAGGCTTCAATTTCTACAGTACCTACACACTGCGCAAGTTTCTTGGAGTAGCAATTTCAAGTTATATCATACTGCAAATGATGACTCCTAATCACCAGTACTATAGTTAAAAACCTTATTTGTTAATCCGTTAATCTTATAGAACAAAACTAGTTCACTTAAAATATTAGACATGCAAATAAATGAAGCAGTTATAAGGTAACGTAATAAGTCAGTGAGTCGATAGAAAGAAAACAGAATATAATAAAATTAGTAAACCTAGAAACAAAAAACTAATTTAAAGCGAAAACTTAATGCAAGTTTTAAGACGAGAAAAACAAACTTTCAACTAAAAACCTATTAAACTTTCAACAACAATATCTTCACCGACAAATACCTGTACTTTCTCAGATACCTCTCAGGTATCGGTGTCGGTAATTAGTTAATGTTCCCTCTCATCTCCTATAATTTATTGAGACGGAGCGATATCTCCCGGTAATAACTTCCCCCCATCTAGTCGCTCCGGGAATTGACGGCGGCGAAAAACTCAACCAAAATATTAATGCACCAGTTCTATGGTAAGTATTGGCGCGATATTATACTTGGATGGGTTAGTCTTGATTCGTTGAAGTTTTATATTTCAACATGACAGTTTTTCTTTTGAGAGTGCAACAGGCGCGGACGTGGTGATCTAAAAAGTGTTATCCATTGAAGTAGTACCTGTGTGTGTTATATAGAGTTGGTTTTAAGTTATCAATCAAGACTGTTATAATACTAATATAATATACAAGTTTATACAAAAGGAAAGAAATAGAAGACATAAAAAAAATCGACCTTATCGTTGTCAACATGAAAAGTGCCCAAAGTGGCCAGAGGGCTAGTAGCATTGCAACGTTGTATGGCAATGCAGATTATTAAGCCAAACTATAGACCAGTCCTCTGGTCACGTGAAGAATCGACCAACCACTTGTCAATGTCTTGAAAAACTACCTTGGCTCAAGAGTTGCAACCCCAAATGGCTCGAACATATTTTCGCCGTTTAAGTTATTTGATATTTATATTAATATTTGAGCCTCATATAACTAGTTAATAACCAAAACTAATTTTCAAGTATCAGTGATTTATACATTTTCCTTCAAAATCCCTTCTTTGACTAACAGTCTGCCGATTCTAGTGTTTGATCCCGCCTATTGTTTAAGATTATCACGTCCTTTACATGCATACGCTTCTCAATATAATGATGAATACACAGAATTAGTATCGAAAACATCCCTGTTGGCATTCGTCTGGCAAGTATCAAGACATCTCAATCCCCACCGCACACAATGGCTTCAATAATCTCACCGTAGGATTAATCAGGGATTGTTCTGTTCCCACTTCGCGTTGAAAAATTGTCACCATCAGCACGTCGGAGGCTCGTCTGTAATAACTCGATGATGCATCGCCGTACCTCGGTTCATTTGTTGCCTGCTTTTGTTTTAGTATTTCTGGTCCTTTTGTCTAATATACAGCTATTTGTTGGGAAGAGGCGATCGTGTTTTTTTTGCTTATTTGTGTTGTACAGTTTCGAGGATTGAAGGACCAAGATTTCTGAAGGAACATGATTTTTTTTTTACTTTCTGTTTCTTTTCAGTAACTTGGTCTCTAAAATTCAACTAAAACTAGATATTTCAATTTGTTTGAATTTTATGCGCTATGATATCGCAAATGGGTTAATGTCTGTTGCCAGCCATTTTAAGCGCGTTGTTAGAAAGTTAAAGACAGAGCTCTATTTTATTAACACCTGGGTTCTCACAATAGTTTATAGATCTGTCCTACTCTCTATTCTCAGCTACCCACATATCTCCAGATATAAAACAATCTACGCCACACTTCATTACATTACGGAACTTTCTGGATCATACTTTTCCCATAACAAGTTCTCGCGCGCCGTGATTGGCTGGATCCCCTGGGGGTTTGAACTTCGTCAGCAAATGAGCAGTGAGCTAACACGATAATAATTTATAAGACAACCAGTATTATTTATCGTTCGTGTTATGGTTGATGAATTTAGGAAGTATGAGTGGAAAAATTAGGTGAGTAAGGTGTGTTGTACGAAGGTTTTCTAACATGGTTTTTGGCGAGTCGTTGTCAGTGTAAATATATTTCCAGGCAAGTAACGTATTCTCTATAACACAATAACCGAAACCGCGCGGAATGAACGCAAAATTGGCGGGATTAGCTAAGGCATTGATCTGATTTCGAAGTAAGGAATCATTCAGGAGTGGTCATAGTGAATTAGGGCCCTGAAAGCAGCCAGCCAGGGGGGTAATTGCGTAACACACCTATGCTCTCCCACCACAATGAAAATGCCTTTCATTTTAACAGTTCAACATCATCTATTGCTCTATTGACATTGTTGAGCAGATGGATTTTTAAATATAATTTTGAAGCAGTGGATTAGCAATTTCTATAATAATCTTTTGGGTTGTAATTTAAAGTGTATTAATTCATTAACGCCACAAAAAAAAAAACTGTACTGATGTCTGATTTTTTTGTGAATTTGCATTATATAAGTTCGGTATTTTACGAAGTATAGGCGGTAAGTGGGTACATTTCAGCCCGAAGTTCCATGAAATATTAAAACTTTTGGGAACATCTCCGGTACCTAACTTTCTTTTGTTTATTTTACTCCACAATTTCACACACAGTTTCCACTTCCGCGGGTCGCAACTAACAAAAACACCATGCTCCCTTGCTGTACGTTACGGAAATAAATAAGTACGTAGGTACTACCTACGCTTCCGCGTGAAGAAGATGTATGGTCTGGCAAGGGAATACAATTCCGTACCAAAGGTCGCTCCCGTTAGTATAAATGTAAGTAAATTTGAATAAAACATGGCCGGGCTGCGGTTTTAGAATGTTTTTCATGTGTTTTTTTGTTGTTTTTTTTTTTGTTGTGGGTTTTGTTTACATGGGATTTGTTTGGGTTGAATTTTGGTCCTGAAAGTCTCTATGCCGGTTTTTTTTTTGCTTACTTACGCATTTAAGTTCTGAATTACGGTTATGTCAATACAGATAAAAAGCAAAATCAGCATATAATGTTCCCACTGCTGGGACACAGGCCTCCTCTCTTCGAGAGAGAATCTACCACGCGCGCCCAGTGCGGGTCACACATGTCTTCTTTGGTTCTAAGACATGCCGGTTTCCTCACGCTGTTTCCTTCACCGTTTTGAGAACATTGGTGTTGAAATTACTTACACAAAGTAAAGCGCCTGGCTGGGTTCGAACCTACGACCTACAAGTCGTAAGTCGGGGTCGTTACCACTGGGCCACCACTGCTCCTTGCTTGATTAAAATTTATTTGCTAAACTGAAATGAAAACCCTGAATTTTAGTTTGAGCATCTTGATTAAAAAGTGTAATAGAAAAGGATCGTGACTAAAAGTCATAGAAATATCCAAACTAGATGAGATAAGAAGCCCACACACCCTTAACTAATATTAATGACTACTTACAGTACAGGCAGCAAAATAATTTTAGAATTTAAAACAAATAGTTGAAATTGTACTAGTTTTCAAGAAAATTAAGGAAATAGTCTGAGGAATGATTAATTGTTAATGCTTAATTTTTCATTTCTATTCGACCAATCCACTTTACTCACACTGGTATTCAGCTGCATCCGGTTAGACTGTAAGCCGACCCAAGATAGAAAAAAGGTTAGGCAGATGATGATAATTCAACTCCAAACTTATTTGTTTTTACTATTCTAGTTTGTTATAACACACAAATATGTCCATTACACTTTCTCTGCTAACCTTACCGTTGAAACTAAACATCAATAAATAACGTTGACATCACATTAACAAGGGAAGGGTTAAGTTAATACTGTTGTAATCACACACAAGTATACTTGACTTTATATAAATTAATACCACACATTAATTTCGTGGGCTTTTTAATTATATTACCGTGTTGGGCCGTAGTTCCTATAAGGCGACATTATTCATGATCAGAGGGCAGAGACACTATTTTTGTTATGAATAAAGTTCAGTTACTGGCAAAGGATTGTATAAGCTGTATTTTACCAATAACATTATCAATCACGAATATTGCAAACGAAGTTTAAACGCCATGTGGGTTGAAATCTTTTTAGAGAACTGCACGACTACTGACAAATGCGTTCACTGACTGTATAGGTCCACTCAATCTGTGTGGTTCTTTCCTCAAAAAAACATTTCAAACATCAATCTACATAGTACAGTCAACAGCAAAAGTAGATGATCAAAATCAGAAATTCAATAGGAGTCAAAACTGATCACGAATATATGACCGCTGTACTAGTAGTAAATGTTTGGTATAATTTACAATCACATACTTTTGAATCAATTCGACGCCACACAGTTCTGACGCGAACTCCGTTAATTAGTATTGAATTTCTGATTTTGATCATCTACTTTTGCTGTTGACTGTATCTACATGATCTGACCAAGATTATGTCTGGACTTTAAAAGAGACTGTGACCTCTGAGTTTTTTTCGGCCTTTCTTCTCAGAGTAGTCAGATAGGAAATACCTCATCTAGTTTTTAAAATATGATTGACGTGTGACAAAACTACTTAAAGAAATAAAATAATGTATCATTTACCTAAATTGTCTTTCTTGTCATTATTGCTATAAAACGTTATTATTGCCGTCAGCATCTCCTATTGTCTTTACTGGTGGTCGCCAATACTGGTTCCGGCTTTCATGAGCTGCAATGGCCTTTAATAGTTTGGCGGGTTCGACCAAACACTGTCTACTGACCAAGATGGACATCTTGAAGTAAAAACAAGCCATGAGATGAAAAGAGAAAAAACAACAAATATAACGAGAAACTGTATTTGAAGTGACATTACCAAATCACATTTATTTGCATTTGTATACAACTTAATTTAAACTCTTGTAACTCACAAATCATATTTTTAGACAAATGCTTATTATGCAGTAGATTTCGTCGTCAAAAGGGGGAACTGACAATCCGACGTCGCTTACCCAAAAGGGTGTTAAAACAAATGTCGTATGTTTATGGGATTTTCGTGTTTATGTTAAAGTATTCTGTACCTTTTTGTTTGTCGCCTAATATATGTTGTTGTTTTTTTCTATATCATATCTATCTATATCTTTAACTATACATAGGTATACATACAAAATAAGTAAAACTGAAATGTCTGTACGTGATGTCAAAATAACAGCTTTTTACTAAATGCATATAATTATTAAAGTATAAAGTATATAATGTTTTTTTTTTGGTTGTTTGTTTGTCTTTTCCAGCTAATCTCCGAAACGACTGAACCGATTTTTACGGGTCCAGGTGAAGTGGCTGGTCTTAGGGCCGGAAAAAAGATTAGCCAATGTGTGACGCTGCCGCCGCCGCCGGCGGCGTCGAAGGACTTTTCGGTGCGGGAGGGGTGATACTATAAGTTGACGAATCACTGAGCTCCCGTATCACGTCACCACACCCCTCCCGCACCGCCCTGCTACCTCAGGCAACGTCTCAGTTAATCGGTCGGCCTATACTTGGTTTGAATAAATTTTGGTCCTTCGACGCCAGCGTCACACATTGGCTAATCTTTTTTCCGACCATAAGACCAGCCACTTCACCTGGACCCTAGCGCCTTACAGTAAGTGGCCATTCTTTTGCAATAAAATGACGCTCATTGTGAGCTTTAATAATGTTTTAAAGTTAACTCTAAACTTGTTAAAATTTCAGACATCTACGACTTTTGGGCACACGACACCCTTTTAGGACTTCCTTAAAAACTCACTCACTAAAAAGTGTTGTTAAAACCGTAACGGAAGACAAAAAATAAATCAATTAGTTCCTTAATAATCAACATAGGAACAATACAATAATCAATAAAGAGCAGTAAATCGCACAATAGTTAAACTGAATTACTTGCGGTCCCCAGCTAAACTAAGCTAACCCGATCAGGCATAATTTGTGACCAATTAGAATAATGGCGCGTGTGCCGTGATGTATGCAGACGTCACAGGAACAGGATTGGGCGTAGAGCCGTCCATAATAGTTCAGCAATTAAAAGAAAATCTTAACGCAAAGATGTGGTTGTTGAAAATGATATTTTATGTTTCTGAACATATGTGTTAGTAAAATTACAATTGCCATAATACATGACGTGACAGTAGTACCCCAATTGCTAGTAGCACATGCAAGCATACTGCTGCTAGAGGGCCTTACCATCAAACACAAAACCCAAACATCATCATCTGCCTAGCCTTTTCCAAACTATGTTGGGGTCGGCTTCCAGTCTAACCAGGTGCAGCTGAATACCGGCATTTTACATGGAGCGACTGCCTATCTGACCTCTACAACCCAGTTACTGGGTAATACCCCCCCTTGGTAAGACTGGTAAAAAAAAAACAAAACAAAAAAAAATCACGAAACCCAATAATTTCTTATATTTCTAAAGTAATTTTTCGCTATTGCGGTATGTTCCTAGTCAATTTCATCTTTCTCCAATACTCTTTTTGACTATTATTTTTATTACATAATTCGACTCCACTACAGTCTCTGTTCAGTAATAAATGTTTGGGGCAACGTTTGTCCGGTGGCAGAACGTCAATGTCGCCGATTTTACCCACTCACTAGTTATGTATTTACACTGCGGTCGACTGTAAGGGATAAGGCAGAGCTATTTCTATTTTATTGTTTATTTTTGTATGAACAATTTAATGGATTCGGTTCTACAGTATCTAGCTATACATATATAAAAATAATCTGCAGTGGGCTCAAAAAACGTGTTTTTTTTTCGGAACTAGATCATCTTCTGCCAATTCTTCTTTCATCTTCTTTCTAGGTTGTACCTATAGTTCTTGTAACTTTTTTGCTAATAAGAAACTTTCTGAAAGACCATTTAAAAAATCTGCCTACAAATAAATTATTATAATTCATTTATTACTTTTAAAGGGAAAAATAAAACGGTCGTTACGGGTAGTCAGAAGCCAGAAAGTCTGACAAAAATTCTTGCCAAATGGTATTGTATTACCCAGTAACTGGGTTGTAGAGGTCACATAGGCAGTCGCTCTATATATCACTCTGGTTTTCTGTAGCATAACGTAGTTGGGAAAAGGCTAGGTAGATGAGATGAAAGTAAAAAAATAAAACAATCGGTGAGAGCTAAGTTATTTATAGTAACGGTTTATTTACTTCACATTTAATCGGATGATTGTCTAAATACCTATTTTATGTCAACCACCAAAACAGAAAATATTAATTCTAAAACAAATACAATATTAACATATTGTTTTAATAGTTAGGCCCGGGTATCTCCATGTTATGCCTTGTCATGACATGTCATGTGTCTGGCAGGACGCTTGTTCGCAGTAATTAGATTATACACAGCTTTGGAAATCAAACGTTTGGCCTTGTATATATGTATAACAATAGATATGTATGTAACATGTATGATTTGTACATGGAAATGTCGAATGAGGAGATAATTATATCCTGCACGCTTCTATCTCTACTCTATGAAGAACAGAGATATCTCTCTCTATTTAAAATGACATTTCTTGTATCAATTTTGACATTGCATCGTAGATATCTTTTTACAGTACAATCTGTCATTTTGTTTCTTCCGTGGTTATGCTACACGTGCTGTACTATTTTCCTAGAATAATAAAGACAATTATGTGATTAGTGTCTCTTTTATGACTTTACTACCGTCCAGAGATTCCGTTCCTGATACCTGTCAGTGCGACAATTCTAGTAGCTAATAAAGATCAAATTCGCATAACACGTATTCGTTTGCATGAAACTGACAGGTCTCAAGAACGTATTATCTGATCGGCCGCACTGTAACCACATCATTTTCTACTGATATAATAATATTTTTTCGATAATATAGACTTTTTTACACACCCAGAATAAAGTCTATATTATCGAAATCGAAGGCACTTTTGAACTGATGACAATTCAAAAGTGCCTATAATTGGGTTCGGTCAGTCAGACAGATAAAGTTAGTTACCAATCCAAAAGCGTAGTACCTATGGAAAAGAACGGGCAAGAAACTCCATGGACACCATAAAATCTTTAAAAAAAAAACGAGAGAAAAGGCTGATGTGCTGTATTTGCATACAAATTCTACCTTTACCTACGATGCTTATAAAGTACTTATAAGGCACGTATGTCCACGTGTCAGAGCTACCCTCGTCAGTCTTCAGCTAATTTATACCCGCATTTGTTTAACCGAAAAACGTTTGAGCCACCGATTTACAACCCTTGTCTCAACTTTTTTAGATACATTGCCCTTCTTTTCAAGTTTTTATAGGTAAAACATCTACAAGTTTTATACGTAGCTGTCGTCCTGGTGTCCAGTTTAGCAACGGTATTATATTAGTTTGTAATTCTTATATCTATTCCGGAGTAAATGTGTTGGGACAACGGCCTCCTCTCTGTGATAGGGAGTGGGCCGTAATCCACCGTGTGGGCCCAGTGCAGGTCGGTGGATGTAGTAGGTATAGACGCCATCACATCAAGCTACCCGAAACTGACAAATTTTCCCAATTAACTTTGAACCTTATGCTTTAGCGATAAAGTTGAAAATCTATTAAAGAAATTTGACACATTGTAGAAGCTTGATGTGCTGACGTGTGTACATACTTATGATTTAACATCACATCATCACCATCCTTTTTTTTTTAATGTTCTAGGTACTAATATGGTTAAAATTGTAATATGTTATAGTAAATTATCTGGTATATCGAATCCTTAACGGTGGACTACTATTTACTCCACACCCTGTATATCTAAGTCTCATACAAATATGTCAAGTCCTTTACTTAGGTATTTAAAGTTTTCTGTTTAAAACTTACACGGTTGAATATTTACTAAAATAGTACCTATAGTAGTTTAAAGGTATAGTAAAAGCATCAATATTGTAGGGTTGCAATTAACATGATACGTTTAATTACCCACGCATAAATTGTATGCAATATTGTCTGTTTACGAGTATGTACGGACACCATGCTAACGAAATATTAAATGAATTTCGGATGAGGCACTTACGAAACTGCAATAAAAAATAATGATTTCAATCTTATGGTAAAAACATGAAAATATGCTTTGGTTTGGTTCGGACCAAACCAAAACTTACCCATCCCCGGGGATGGGTAACCATATTTACATAACAAGACCCCTCCTTGACTCGGAAAACACGTTAAGCCGTTGGTTCCGGCCGCCGTCTGACAACCAGTCTTACCAAGGGGTATCGTGTTGCTCAGTAACTGGGATGTGGAGGTCAGATAGGCAGCCGCTCCATGTAAAATACTGGTATTCAGATGCATCCGGACTAGAAGCCAACCTCAACGTAGTTGGAAAAAGGCTAGGCAGCATGTTTATAATATAAGTGCCATTTGCCTAAAAAAATCAAAATATTTATTTAACACATCCTATCAAATAGAACACGTCATTAATTTGTGTGTAAATAAATTAAGTGCCCATCAGGAAACTTACTTTGTTTTCACACAAGTAAGTAGTTACCGTCAGGCAACAAGTTAACGATAACTAATTTACAGACCCGGACTTTTCTTTAGTCGAGTGTCGACTCTTGACACTCGACAAAAAAATGCCGGTCAACTAAGTACAGAAGCCAGCACATCAAGCACTAAAATCTGTCAAATTTCTTTAATAGATTTTCAACTTTATCGCTAAAGCATAAGGTTCAAAGTTGATTGGGAAAATTTGACAGTTTCGGGTAGCTTGATTTGCTGGCGTCTGTACAAAAAAAAATCCACCAACCTCTGTAGGTTGGTGGATTTTTTTTTGTACAGACGCCAGCTGTGAGGAAAGCTTTGCAGTACTGTTACTGCAAAGCTTTCCTACTTCCATGACAATAACAGCCATAAATATCGGCAACAAATTCCCGCCAATCGCGACAATACGCGTTCCATTTGTCGCGAATCGCGCGGTAAATAATAACGAAGCTGAACTTTATCGAGCTTATTTATTGTCTCATTGTCTCATTATGGGGATAAAATTGCCTATTTACGAGTAATGCGTTTATTATTCTTTATTTATTGTGTTAATGATGATGTTTTCACGCTGATTGGGCATTAAAGAGGTGTAATTAACAGACGGTTTGTTTTGAAATCGATTTGGTCTGATTTTTTTAAATCAATACTTTGTTTTTAATTTACCAAGGATTTAATAAGCAAGCTTAAAGTTATCAGGTGCAATAACCGCTCTATCAACTTAAACAAAATTTATAGGTAAATAATATTTTTTTAATTTCTGAATGGCCCCTGCTCTTGACCTCGATCACACCTGATGGAAAGCGATGGATGAGGTATATAATAGAACAAGCTTGCCCAGAAGATGCCTGTTCAGTCTTGCTTTGAACGCAGACGGGTTATTCCGTTTTGAAACCAGTATCTTCCAATGATCCCAAAGACGACGTCTCACCAAGGAAATTCAAATAATAAGTATCTTCCTAACTGTTTTCTTCTTAGGATGTGGAGTCTGAGAAAAAGTTAAACGAAACAATAAAATAAAAGTTTTGTGATAACCTACTCCCAAATCAGAATATAACGCAACCCATTTTCATTTCATGACACAAAATCGGACACATTAAAACTATTTGAATGTGTCCGAATTTGGATCACCAATTTGATTCAATAATATTTAATGAGGCATACAATGTGGAAGGCTTTGTATCATTACCATCGAATAACGGTAATGATCCCATGGGCTTTCAACATAACTATATAAAGGTTGTGTCCAAAATTTGTACTATAATGCCACAAAATTGGCAAGTCCCGCTTGATTTGCCAGTAAATGTTGCAAATTGAAATGCTTTACGGCTCGTTAAAAAGGTGCCTTAACTAGGGTAATGTCATCGTATTGGTGAAATTGCGTTTCATTGAACATTAACATGGTTTTATTCACTTCGTTTAAAGATCACGACAAGATTTAACATTCGGTAGTAGTTTCGATACTAGTTTTTCGATTGGTTCGGTTTGTTGGTGAATACTGACTGTAGTAGCTGACATAAAGATGATTATGGTAAGTAACATAAACACAACATGATATCACGCCGGTTAGACAGAGGTGTAGCGTTACTACATCCACATTTCGCATGTATCTACGAGTAAGTATATTAGTTGGTTTTTTAATCATTAGGTATTTGGTGTTCAAAAGCACAGCTCTCCTGATATCAGAGGATAGATTACGATTTACTTAAACGTCCAGTTCAAAGCTTTACAATATTTATTTATTTTAACTTTTCGCACACAAAAAGGTACAAAGGCGGACCTGCCTTAGGCATAAGGCAACAGTCAACCAAGGGTGGTGAAGAGATTAGATGGCAGGTGCTTTGGTTGAGAGGAACAACGATAAAAAAATCTATTAAAAACTATAATTATCCTAATGCATTATAAATAAAATGGGTATAATACACATACATACATATTTTAACAACTATAATATCATCAACTTCTTCCCAAAGAAGGAATCCCACCACAAACGTAATTAACACCTTTTACAGTCCAATGCTAATCAAAACAAACTATACATACATAAATATCTATCTTAGCAATAGTAATGATTGGAGACATTCTAATATCAGTGTGGTCCGGTCTTTGGGGACCGGCCAGACCGTCCGGTCGAAGTTAGCCCTGGGACAATCCGAGGAGATTAGATTAATACGTTTTGCATTGCTTTATAAGTATATATCGTGGTCACTTTAAATTCATTTAGGTAGTGTTTTTTGAAGCGTAAACAAAAACAGTAATGTTTTGAAAATATTTTGAAATTGTTTCTTCTAATACTTGTTGTCAATTGTAAAATCCTTTTGATGACTCGCAAGACTTGAATTAGATAAGTATGTACAGATTGTTGGTATAATTAAATAAATAAAATAAAAACAGTAACGGTTTTTATTTTCAGCCTTTGAAGGTCCATAGTGTTATATGGAGAGGTTTTGTATACAGGATGAATACAGGGTAGCAGGGACATCGACGCGCACCCTGTTACCGTGGGTTCAGTACATGATTCTGAACCCCGCTGCGTTAAAATTTTTCGTCAGTAATTAAAAAAATAAATTACTGTTCCAAGTTCCGGTTTAGCTACGTTTGCCGCGGTTGGTCCGTGGATGGGTGACCATCTTTACATACCAAGACTCCTCCGCGCCGAAAACACGTTAAGCTGTTGATCCCGGCTTTCATGGATCTTTGACAGTCGTTACGGGTCGTCAGAATCCCGAAAGTCTGACAACCAGTCTTACCAAGGGGTATTGTATTACCCAGTAACTGGGTTGTGGAGGTCAGATAGGCAGTCGCTCCATGTAAAATAGGTACTGCACTGTGATTCTGTAACTATCTCACCGTGAAAACTTAGGTGAAGTGAGCGCGGAGTGAGCTGTCAATAGTGGCAATTCCTAGCAAAAACAAACTCACTTCACCTAAGTTTTCACGGTGAGATTTTCACAGAATCGACCGGCTGGTATTCAGCTGCATCCGGTTAGACTAGAAGCCGACCCCAACATAGTTCGGAAAAGGCTAGGCAGAGGATGATGAAATTGCTGTTCCATACATTTTGATCGCGTAGGTATTGCACTTTTCTATGAAACAGGTGATTTCTTCTTGATAAACGTTGAAAAATTTCCACACTAGAGGTCGTCGTCGATGTCACCCTATAAATACAAAAGACAAACAAAATAGGTAGATAAGCACCGCGCTTTTTTTTTAAACAGCTCACCCAATTTCTTCTTGCATAATTTTACGCACAAGGCGCACAGCTTGGATTAAAACAATAAATAAAACGGTTTTCAGTAAACACTCTCTCCTCAAAATGCATAGACCATTACAAGAACAAGTTTATTGTGATTTTGCGTTTAAACAAAAGAGGGTGGCGTTTTTATGCGACACTGTAATGAATTTTAAGGATGCCGAGACATCGAGCCTTTAAATATTCAAGATGTAGGGGGATTTGTACACCTCATTGAATAACAAGGCTTCATGCATAATTTTTTGGTTTAAAAATTGTCGCGAGTTTTCGGAGCAGTTGTGTAGACTGGCTTAGCAATATCTACGTGTTTTGTTTTTGTAAGCAAGTTTTTTTTCTATCTCACCGTGAAAACTTAGGTGAAGTGAGCGTGGAGTGAGCTGTCAATAGTGTCAATTCCTAGCAAAAACAAACTCACTTCATCTAAGTTTTCACGGTGAGATTTTTACAGAATCGACCGGCAGTCCTGTCATAGTTATTTTATCTCGGATTCTGCATCACAGACTGAAATTTTTTTCTGTAGTTTACTTTTCTTGTTGAAAACTACGTTTACTATTGAAACTTGTCTATAGATACGATTTGATAATCACGAATTATTCATTGGATGACACGGAGATGGTACAGTCACGAGCACTAATATGTCAACACTTGGCAACTTTCAATTGCGATTTTTTCGTGAAATAACGAATGCAACGTTGAAATACGACACTTTACACAAACCTATGGGTTCGAAAATACGTTGTTCGTAATAACATAAAATTTCATTCAAAACTAAAGGAGAAAATCGTCTTTGAATAAAGCCAAGTGTATACATACTTATGCTCGTGACTGTACAGTCAACAGCAAAAGTAGATGATCAAAATCAGAAATTCAATACTAATGAACGGAGTTCGCGTCAGAACTGTATGGCGTCGAAGTGATTCAAAAGTATTCTACGTAGCAAGTATTATAAGTAGTAGTACTTTAACGCCACACATTTCTGACGCGAACTCCGTTCATTAGTATTGAATTTATAATTTTGATCATCTACTTTTGCTGTTGACTGTACCTAATTTAAAAATCATGCATTTTGCATTATAGCAAAACCATTCTCAGAGTCATTCGATGGTTTTTTATACAGCATCTAGGCGGAAGCAAAAAGTATTCTACTGAATATATAGTCAGGCAAATTGACTACCAACTTTAATTGTCCGTTTATTCAAATCACAACTCACATCATTTGACAGTTGTATGAAATGACTACACAGCAAATTGACGTCGGGTGTCAATTTACTTAACAATTTATTTCCCTGTATCCCCTGAATACTGAAATTTAATTTGATAATTAATGAGCTGTTTGTTTTCTATAAATAAAATAAAATTTTATTCGACAACATCCATCGGTTTATTACTAAACTTCAACTATATCCGACGATCCTGCATACCTAACTCTTTTGCTGACTGTACATCAGCACAAACTCTCGGTAACCATAATCATAACACTTGGAAGACTTCAGATCGATCATTCTCAAATACTCAGCACAAGTACCTACCGTACCCACATACACATACCGTTGCCGACCAACAAAATTCTCCCTTTATTAGCGAAGCCAACTATAACTAATACAATTTCTTGTCGGATCATATCCGCAGGGAAGGGATCAAAGTTGTCGGTAACACAATTAGGGAGACAGATTAGTTTCGGTCAGAAGTCTCCGCAACTACCTGACCGCTTCGTAAATTGACGTTAATTTTCAAGATAAATATGTTAAGAGAGGATTAATTTGTTTGCGATGTTGTTAAAAGTTGTTTACCTACATAATCATTACTGTTATTGCTGTAAGGCCCGAAAGGTAACTGGACATTGTCGCCCACATCCTGTACAGAAGTATTTAAGGGTCTCAGACAAACTAAACTACTAAATGCAGCTAAATAAATATCATCATCGGCCTAGCCTTTTCCCAACTATGTTGGGGTCGGCTTCCAGTCTAACCGGATGCAACTGAATACCAGTATTTTACACGGAACGACTGCCTAAATAAATAATTAGGTAGTAAATTATTTTAAAAAAACCTGCCTTGACAACATCGCTTCTATAGAAAGAAATTAGTTGTATCAATTATTGTTAATAGGTAATGCAAAAAACAATGAAATTCTGGAACAGTTAAGTGTCTCAAAATAATTCACTTTTACATAAACATAAAATAAAAAATACCTCCTAATCTTTGACATCCATCATCCATCATTGTCTTCCACTTTTGAAACGAAGACATGTTTTAATTTCCCTCACAAACAATTGAAACTCAAATCCAAATACTACTTTCGAGCAACATTACCGAAAAGGTCACAAAAACAATTTCCAATCGCGATTCAAAATTAAAAGCCCCTTCAGAATAACCCTAAACTTACCCTTGTGAAATATTAAAGAAGTGACATTTTCGTCCCCACATAATTACGTTGCATCTGATATCGATACCCGCTGCTTATGGTAGGTACCCAGCAGCACAGAGCATGGAATCCGCCAGTTGCGTCTAGAGACTTATAAAATTCTTGAGCGCACAAGTTTTAAATAGGTTCAAACCGACACTAAGTGAGTATGCAGATTAGTGTCGGAAATGGTCTTTTTGAGGAAAGAACTACACAGATTTGAGTGGAGTACCAGTCATTCCAGTCAGTGCACGCATTTGTCGTGTAGCTCAACTCAAAACTTAAGGAGCACAACGACTCGACGAACCATACCAAAAAAGGACATTCGGACAGCTAATAGAAGCCGCATAAAGTACTGAAACTGCGAGACAATCGTTAAAAACTAACTGAGATATCTGAGAAAAAAATACCAATATAGTCCTCACATTCACAGTAATTAAAATAATAATATACAACACTTTACAAAGTAAATATTCTTCCGCGGTCCGTAAAGTTCAAAGCCATCAGTTTCTAGACTCTAGTAACTAACGACTTTGAAGGCGTAGCCTAGTGTTTACTCTCTAAAACGTAGAGTAAACGGTGAGACGCTTGGTATGTATGGAAAGTGTTGGAAATGCCACCTCTAGCAGCGGGCGATAAGGTGTTTCCTTGCTCTGTGGTTAGTAGGTATATTAAGGGCCAGACGCTGGACGGCTGAGATACTCACAGATATGTACCAAATTGGATGGTCGTATGAATTTAAAACGATTCGGATATTTGATATTGGTTTTGAATATCGTTTGCTGTGTATTTGAGATGTGGTCGTGTAGTTTTATTGCTAAGTTGGAAAATTACTTTTTCTTTTGGAGATCTTGGAAAGAGAGGCAGGTCTTTGTCTTGGATTTTTTCAGTGTCTAAAATAACATATGTATTTCAACAAAAGATAGAACAGTGAATGCTCAAAGAACTCAAACTCAAAGCATTTATTTCAAATGGACCAACTAAAAGCACTTTTGTCAAGGGGTCGGTCAGTCAGAAACATGAAGTTAGCTGCTCATTCCAAAACGTACCGTAAGTACCGCGTAGCGTTAGCGTAAGGTACACACGCCAGCACATCAAGCTACTACAATCTGTCAAATTTCTTTAATAGATTTTCAACTTTATCGCTAAAGCATAAAGTTCAAAGTTGATTGTGAAAATTTGACAGTTTCGGGTAGTTTGATGTGCTGGCGTCTGTACCTATGGAGAAGAACGGGCAAGAAACTCTACGGATAAAAAAACTCTCTTTAAAATCATTTTTTTTTTTACAAAATATTGTTATTAACATCGTTCATGAAATTATGTGATAGTAGATTTTATGTAATTACTGGCAGCGCCTCGCTGTTTCACCCGCGTAAGTTTTGATCCCGTGGGAATATCAAAGGAAAGGATAGATACTCAAACTATCTCTATACCAAATTTATCTAAATCTGCTCAACGGTTTACGCGTGATTGACTAACAAACATCCAAACATGTTCACATACTTTCACATTTATAATATTAATTAGGATTAGTTAGTAATTATTGATCATTACATTGAAATTTGGGATAAGCTGTCATAATTATATTGGAAAATTGCCAACTAAGCATCTTTTAACTTAATATACTGGAATTTACTAAGAGATTATATCCAAACAGATTGGGATCTTTGAATACCACTCCAAAATCCAAAATTAATATAATTTGATGAAACTTAATTAACGATATTATAAAACAAAGTTATTTCCATACTAGTCCTTGTCTCCCTTGGGACGAGTACCGTCATCTGAGGTAGCCAGTAACTACATGCTTGTTAACTCGTCTCATATATTATGAAGCTATGTCAAATGGATACCGGCGAGTGTAGCTACAGGTTGTTGGGAAAAAAATCAAAGAATTTGCTGAACGAACAAATCACATTTTTTTTTTGCTGATGGGAAGTCATCAAATGACCCCTCCCGCTCTGGTAGGAGGGCTTTACGTCGGCGTCGAGACGACGATGAAATACCTGGGTCTCGTCCTCGACAGCCAGTGGAACTTCGCCGAGCACTACCGACGTTTGGCCCCCAAACTGGAACGGGCCGGGACCGCCTTCAAGCGGCTCTTGCCCAACAAACCACACTTCACACTAATATTATAAAGACGAAAGTTTGTGAGTGTGTGTGTGTTTATATGTTTGTTACTTCTTCACGCTCAGACGGCTGGACAAATTTTGATAAAATTTTGTATGGAGGTAGCTGACACCCTGGATTAACAAATAGGCTACTTTTATCCCGATATTTCCTCGGGATCGACATTTACGCGGGTGAAACCGCGGGGCGAAGCTAATTGAATTATAAAAATAAAACAAATTAAAGAATTACTGGTAGTAGTAGCAGTGTTGAATGGCATAGAAGTATTAAAAAACTATGATTGATAGATATTATAATAATATTGCAACTCGTGCAAGAACAGGCATCAACTGCTTCGGAACTTTTGTTTTTTTTTCGAATCTTAAGTCTCTAAATTACAAACTGGCCTAAAATATAACACATATAACATTATTTTTTACAATTTGAATACCAAATCTTATACTTAAATAATGTAAATGGACAAACCTACGCAGGTAGTTATGTAAGTGCAAAATCTTAAAACTTACTTGGGATTAAATATTCAAATTGTATCTATTTAGTGCAGTTGTATTTATGCGCTACTTTCAGTTGTTTTTTCGGACCTGCGCACACCAACGACACAGCCCAAAAACAAGAAATCATCATTATCATATGCCTAGCCTTTTCCCAACTATATTGGGGTCGGCATCCAATTTAACCGGATGCAGCTGAATACCAGTATTTTACATGAAGCGTCTGCCTATCTGACCACTATAACCAAGTTACACAAAATCAAAAAATATGAATCTGTATTAACAACACCCTGTATCCGTCTGGTTAGATGGAAGGTAAAATAAAGGCTCGCCGAATGTCGGATGTCGCGACCTTCTGGGATTTGCTCGACTTACTTATTTAACTTGGAGCTGAACTATCTGCTCACTGAGCTCTCCCAATATTTGCATGTGGCCCATATCAGTTAACTTTGTTTATTGTCTCGCTAGTTATTTATAAGTAAGGTATATAAGAAAGGTTTGCTATGATTTGCTTTTCTTTCTTTCTTTATTGATACCTTTTGGGGGGCCCGTGGCTAAATAATAACAGCCGCACAGGTCGATCGATCAGGTTAAGCTACGTTTGCCGTGGTTAACCTGAGGATGGGTGATCATCTTTACATACCGTGATCCCTCCGTGCCTTGCCGTTGGTCCCAGCTGTCATTCGTGGATCTTTGACAGTCGTTACGGGTAGTCAGAAGCCCGAAAGTGACAACCAGTCTTACCAAGGGGTATCCTATTACGCAGTAACTGGGTTGTGGAGGTCAGATAGGTAGTCGGTCCATGTAAAATACTGGTATTCAGCTGCATCCGGTTAGACTGGAAGCCAACCCCAACATAGTTGGGAAAAGGCTAGGCACATGATTTATTGATATATTTTAGTTGTGGGGTTTTCTGATTTAAATATTTCATCTTTTGCGATATATAAGTTAGATCATGTTCTACAGTGAGATTTTTAGAATAGACGTTTTAAATGTATAGTTCTCTGACAGCATTAACCCAACAGAATCCTTTTTGCAACGGCAATAAAGATCATATTCATTTAAACAATAATGCAAAGTCAGAGATAAAATAAATGGAACTCTAGAGGTTTGTTTGTCAGCCATTGTTTATGACCGAACTCTATGATATTATAATTTGTTACTTGCATTTATTCCGTTTTGTTCTCAGGTCTTTTGCTTGTCCTAATTCAAAAAAGTCAAAAAGATGCTGCAAATATTCCCGTTAACTTACCATACAATATCCAAACATTTGTAAAGCTAACTCAAATCCCTATACACCTTGAAAAAACCTTGCCTCCATTCTATCAGCCCGCGGTAGCTTAGCAAACACACCTTTATTCCGTAAAGATGATTTGTCAAAATAAATTAGGCATAAGACAGAGTCGCCTTGTCAAATATTTATACGGACTCACTGTTGCGAATGTTAATATAAGACCTTGCGTTGTGGGGCTCACGATTTGGGGAGACTTCTTGGATGCACATGTAGAATTTCAAAAAGCTTCACTAGTACAGTGAAGTGGAAAATGCTAGTCATACGTGACCACAGATTACAAATCAAATCACTTTTATTTGTTAACACAGGTAAAGAAATACCTACAGATCTTGAGTTTGTTGAACAGAACGCTGTGTTATGCCAGGAGGCGTACAAATATGGTGTGCATCTAGCTCAATATTACGAATTTAAAACAAAGTAAAAAGATGTTTGAAAATCATGCATAATTAAAATTTCAAAATAAATTAACAATTATATAATATTAATAAAAAAATTACAAAAGAAGAAGAAGTAGAACATATTTCAAGGAAGATAGAGGTTTGCCGAAACAATTGTTACTCATATATGCATGAATCGTCTATACTGTTGGTGTAAGCTAAATAGGCGCATCTGAGAAAATTAAGCTTAACCTAAAAATCTAGTAAGGCTTATTTTCACAAGCTTTTATTTAGTTTCATTTAGAACCTGCAACCGAAGACCGGAATAAGTGGAGGAGCATCGCGAGGGCTGCTTTGACCAAAGAAAATGCAGAGTCATCAACCACGACCACTCTGTCAAGAGTGAACGACTAAGGACGAGGAAAATCCGCAACAAATAAAAGTCCTTGACGATTGATATGGTCCATTCATAACGTAATTGAAAACAAGCCTCTGAAGAATGTAAACCTGTGTAGGTAGCTTTTAAACAAATAAAATGTAGATTTCCTGGCATTGTAACGCAAGTAGAAACTTTGGTTCAATACCTAAGAGCCCCTTTCCCCTCAATTCGTGTACCGCGTCGTAAGGGTAAGTTCAAATCTCATGTGATTTGGCGGTCGCGATCCATCATCGTCGTGGACGGCTTTCGTAATAATGTACTACTGAATAACCACAAAGAATATCATTGTTAACGTCATAGATACGTAAATAGACAAACGTACGTGCATATTATATTGGTAATACATTGTTTGTGTAATAGCGAGTAGGTAGATAGTAGATCACACTATAGGCCGACCGCGTCAAGTGTACACCAAGTGTACATAAGAGAATGTGCTCGAAACGTTAAGGTAGCTGCGCGGTGCAGAACAGGTGATAGTTATCACAAGTTGACGAATCACTGAGCTCACGTCACCTCACCCCTCCCGCACCGCGTTGCTACCTCAGGCAACGTCTCAGTTAAGCGGTCGGCTTATAGCACATTGCATTTCTAGCCTTATTACGTTTTTTAATAATTATGTGAATTGTTAAAAGCCAACGCAGAGATTTGTTTTGATATCAACGGTAGAAAGAAATCAGAGAGGTTTTAGTCCAGCACGCAATTCACGCTGCACCGGTGTCGCGGTGTCTGTAATTCACGCTTTCGTTAACCTTACCTTACCTTATGGAAAAGAGTCACTATTATTAGTTTAGTTTGTCTCGTCACCCGTTTCTTCACACCTAAGATTGGCTTATCGGTACCGAACCCATCAAATTAGACACCCTAACCACTTCCACAAAAGTATTAAACTAAGATGGGAATCACTGACAGACCCGTCCATGAATGGATGCACACGCACTTACTTAGTATTCATCAATCAGCTCATTCGCGTGTATTCTTCCGGTTCAGTTACCTTACCGCGGTTGTGTTCTATATCAGTCATGATGTGATGCGATGTTGTTGTGACTCTTTGTTTAAATACCTTAGTGATAGGTTGCATTAGATGGGTAATATTTTAGTGGTGTCCCATTTGGGTGAGTTTTGATGGATAGACAGAGCTGGAAGAACGTTTTTTCCTATGGAAGATTCTTCCATTTTTTAAGAGGAATCCATTCGAAAAAGGTGAATACTCTAATGCTCGGTTAAAATTGTTTTGCTTAGAAATTGTATTTTTGAATGCCAATCTGTTCATATAAATAGATTGGGAAGCTAATTTTCCATGTGAGAGCTACTTCCATATTATGGGAGGATCTACTAAGCAAAGCTATGAGGTATTTGCTTCATTTTTGGTACAGATACAAGTCTTAATTTTAGCCAATAACGGTCCGTGAATTATAGGAATCGGCCACGTCAGGCTATCAAGACACGTAGTCATCAGTAAAGACTCATTACTATCCACTACTGGGTCTATGCTTGGGTAAGGAGGATTGATATTCAGCTAATAGACCAACGAGCGAGTAACTTTCCGAATTCATTGTCTAAACTATAATTTACAAAATGTACGCTGTTAACCAAGAACTTTCCTACTTTACTCCAGCAAATAATACTCGCACTACAACAGACACTAAAAACTATTCCAACTTCTAAACTGTTGCACGACCTAAAAAAACGTTTAAAGAATACTTTCTGAGCGCTAACAGGGCAGACGTAGTTGAAGCAAGAAATTAAGAGTTGAGTCGCGACTCGGTTCATTCTCGTGGGAAATTCAGCCAATCACGGACGGCGGATTGAGGGGACGCGGTGACCATACGCGGCTACTTTTTACTGCTACGGTACGTGATTTATGTTGGTTGAAGATTTTTTCCGAAGAAGTAGGATCTATTTGAGATAGACTTTACTATCTGAGGTAAGACTCTGAATGACGCCATAAAGAAGGGTGGAGTGGTAATCCTCATATGAGAAGACATATCAATGTCTTAATTGTGTAGTAGAATCTAATGAATTTTCAGGCTTTAACCAAGACTGGAATAGCGACCTTCGTGGCGGCCGTGGTTGTTAGTAGCTAGATGAGAGTTGCGGACGATCGAGTTAGATGAGGTGTAATACCTATGTCCAGTAGTGGATGTCTGCTATAGGCTGAAGATGATGAGAAATATCGGTATCGGAGAATAGCGGTGAATCCATCTGAAAGCAGTCCAATAATTGTTTCAAAGTTTTTCCATAATTTTACAAAATTATCAAGAAACAATATCTGACATATCATTGAGTATCTCCGTATAAACACTAATATCTGTAACGAGATTTATCTCACACGCTTTCCCCAATTTTGTTCAGAGGTTATGACGTGCGCTTACTCTTGCAACCTTGCTCACACACTTCCTATAACTCTTACCAAAAAGACGGAGGGTATATTTTTGTTTGTTAAAGGTGCAAGGTAAGTTGGTAACGCAATATGCTCGCTTTACTCGTATGAAATGAGCTGCTACTTTCATGTTATTATACTTCCGCGATACTTGTAAGTTTTGTGTGAGCGCATCTGTCTCTATGATTGTTTTAAAGGTGGAAAAGTTGTCTTACTTTTATTTATTTTCTGTTCTAACACTATCCTGTCTTAAATATTTTTTGGACTTATGGCTGTCGACTGCAAATGACTTAGATATTTTCCCTTACAAATATTTTTCGAAATGCCTACGGTAGGTGAGTAATTAATAGGTACCGTACCGTATTTTCATCCATCACTAGAAACAAGTAAATACCAAGGCGCAATAATAGATATTATGATCATTGTCAAAAATTATTTAAAACATAAATTTATCTTCAAAACAGTAGTCGGCAACTTTGGCTGTCGCTCAAAAAATCAAAAGATATTTTTACGTCCTGGCACAATCCATTACCACAATTAATAGTAAATACGACTTGTCAAAACATCAATATTCACCGTCATATTCCCGAGGGTAAGCAGGATTCCGAAAAACGCCGCGAAAGCTTTTAAAATTAAAATCCATTCATTGGACGCATTTCTTTGTCATTCCCCTTTTAAAGGATAACCACAGATGATCGGGAATTGTCGGAGACGTTCGGGATTCGGATGAAGCGATTTGACGGCTTTTTGAATAATTCCTTTTGAAAAGCCGAAGGAAAATGTGTTTTGTTTGCAAATGGAAGTCTGTTTGAGTTCGTTTTTATTAATTTTTGGTTTAATGCGAAGAAGCGTTTGGTTTTATGGATAAACAGCTCTTTGGGTACTTTTGTTACCTTCGTTAAGCCAAGAAACATTTTCTTTAGCTGTTCCAAAATAGCCTGAACCCAAACTGAATTTAGGAGGTAGACATTTAGTAGGTAAAAAAAACTCTCTTTAAACAAAGAAATCTTTTCAAAAAGCAGAGAAACCAAAGTCAAAGGTCTGACCTTTTCATTATAATATTAATTTGTAATTAATCAGCAGGTTTAATAAATATGCAATACAAAAAAAAATATCTAAACGTCAATTTTCTAAAATGTCAAATGCCAAAATCAAAAGCCTTAAAGATTCGAAATCGAAAAATCTTTGTTCAAATTTCAAATCCCATGCGATTGTCACGTCACAGTCGCTGTGACACTCCGAATTACTGATTGATTATGCATTCGCGTCACACTTGACGTCTGACGGGAAACAATGTAATCCCGATATTTTTGTTTCTGTTGTATTTTTCGATATAACTTTTGGTGGTTGTTTGCGAATAGGTCGCAAATAGAGATTGGCGTTTTATTTGATTAAGTATTACTTTTATAAGAGTAAAAAAATCTTTTCATACTGGCTTATAATGAAATCTACTGCAACATTAGCCATACCGACCAGGTGGCTAAACAAACACCCCTTTATTCATAAACGTTACTTAAAGTTAAATATTCATTAGCGACTGTTCAATACATTTTTGATGTTTAAACGTCACTTAACTTTAATCATCGATTATATTATCTATAAAACCCTATGTTTCCTGATTCACTTCTTTATTAACTGTTCACTCAGGTCAGATGTTTCGGCACTTAATCAAAAAACTGATATCCTTGCTGGTAATTTTTAATCAGATTGTTGATCTGTTGGTTTCAACTGCATGCATACCATAAATCTTATACTTCAGCAGGATGCAAAACAAGGTAACTAAAATCCCACTATTTCACAATCAACATCGAATTTCACCACTACACCTAATTCACCGAAACTTCACTACCAAAATTGCCCGTATTTAATCCAAAAACCACTAAAGTCATTAGCGAGTGACCCTTTTCATAATAAAACAAGCTTTCATCTTGACACCCGGGCTGCCCCAAAGACCAGGCTGACCACTTTGCGACCCCTGAGATGAGGAGCGAAGATAACACTAAAATGCCCTGCGAGTGTACTGATAATGGTTTAAAGCTGAATGTAGCCAAATGTTGCGTAGATATGTCGTGTTGTGGTGTTTGTGTAGTTTACTCGAGATTCATAGTTTTGAATTCTGTTAATTTTCGTTTTGAAAGACATTTTGTTCTTATTAGGTTCCTTGTTTCAGTTGGTTCTAATTAAAACACATCTTCATTTCAAATCTTGGTAGAAAATTTTATTTACACTCACTGTGAGTTTTGGAAGAAGATTATATGTTTATATAACACATATTAAAAGTTGCTGGGACAGACTGGATGCGGAACCTGGAGGACAGGGTGCTGTGGCGCAGCCTGAGAGAGGCCTATGTCCAGCAGTGGACTTCGATAAGCCAAGTCGATTGATTATACCTATTGCTGAATTTCAGACATCACCAAGCTTGTCATTGCATCACACTAATCACACTATATCACACTAATAAAAAGGTGAAAGTTTGTGAGTGTGTGGGGGTGTGTGTGTGTGTTTATATGTTTGTTACTTCTTCACGCTCAAACGGCTGGACCAATTTTGATAAAATTTGGTATGAAGGTAGCTGACACCCTGGATTAACAAATAGGCTACTTTTATCCCGATACTCCTACGAGATCGAAACTTATGCGGGTGAAACTGCGATGCGCAGCTAGTTATTCTTAAAATTGTTTGCGTCGTACCTATGGTATAATTGTGTTTTGCAATAGTCTGCTATTGCAATCAATCAGATAGTGGCACCTTATCGTTGAAATAGAAAAGGCCTATGCAAATAAATTACTGATTAAAATAGTTGAACCATAATAGTGTAAACAATAAGTATGAAACTAGAGCAATAAATCAACGTAATTATAACATAAGAGCTTTTTAAATATTTAGATGTCCTGTCAGGTCAAAAAATTAGGGGTGACTTGTGTAGTGATGTGCAAGATGCTTTATCGATGTTGTTGTTGGTGTTTCTTTTAAACTACTTTGTTTTAATATTACCGACTTTGCAAATAAAAGGACTTTTCCTTATTTTCAAATAAGTTATTGTTAGGTATATAGCCAAAATGATCTCCTTCTTAATTCATGTCATACGACAATAATTCAAGTCGTAGTAAAAAAAAAAAAAAGGCCAGTGACTAACTTATTAACGTATGTACATTTTTTGTGAATTTCAGAATGAATGCACGTTGATGGATTTAAATGAATTCATTTTTGAAAGCATGAAAAGGTTAGTCGATATTATACTAGTCGATATTTACTAGTCAATATTATACAAGTCGATATTATACTAGTCGATATAGTTTTTACAGCCCATCACTAACCCTCGATCCCTATTTTAAAGCATGTGGCGCATGGCCACTGAGCCCTTCACCCAAATTGAGTGCTACTTTACTGGTTAATAATATGAAGGCCGCCTTTATTATTTTACTGTGTTTGATCTGTGCTTTATTCGTTCAAGGATTTTTTGAGCAACTATGCTAGTTACCCTAAGTTAAAAAATATAATTATGATATGATATATTTATTTATTAAAACTTTATGCACAAGTAAAAGAAATACTGTACAAAGGCGGACTTAATGCCTGAGGCATTTTCTACCAGTCAACCTTAGGGTGCTGCAGAGACAAAACATGGCAGGTGCAAATACGTGTGCAACATGCGAGATAAATAGCTAGGAAATTACTAAAATAGAAGAATAAATACTAATACATAGATAGATAGATACATACATACATACATATACACAAAATGAACTGTGAGGAGAAAAAAATTATCGGTAGAGGAGAAAACGAAACCAGCAAATCGGCGCTGAGATGCTGCGGCCAACTTTTGACGGATATGTTCACGTGCCTTCACTTTAAAAGATAACCGACTGGTTGCCGTCCTGATGTTCAGAGGGAGTGCATTCCAAAGAAAGACCGCCTGGACAAAGAAAGAAGAATGAATGAAGCCAGAACGTTGAGAAGGACATCGTAGAAGACGATACATTCTAGGTAGATAGTGTGTTGAAAACAAATTACAACTAATTTGATCAATACGATAGAAAAAAATCATGAAGATACCTCTAAAAACTATCTTTTTAAAATAAAAACCATACTAATATACATACAATCATTATGATTTTTTGTCAGATTATTCTACAAGCAACATACTAAAGCATTAGAGTTTTAATTTTTTAGTCCAAACAATAGATTTTTTGTAAATAGATAATTGCTTCATATTTTGCAATAAATTACCAACGGTGTGTCATCGCGCTTCTCTTTCTTTTCTATGCAGTCCGACAAAGACCGCGCTTTAGGTCATGTAGTCGCCATAAGACTACTGTATAAGTTACCTGTAAGTTTCCCGAATAGAATAAAATAAAATCACATTTGACAATGAGAACGCGAATGGGGTCAAATTTAAATCCCGCAATACAAAAAAAAACAGATGACAGTTGCTTATATCTGAAAACTTGGTCGATAGGTAGGTACCTAACTAAACCAAATTAGCTACCATATGGAACACAAATGTGACACCAAACACCATTATCTAAAAATCTCTATCTAAATAGCCAATTAAATCCAAAAATTCAAGCGACAACTGTTTGTCTTGTTAGCAATATTTTTAATTGAGACAGACCCTACACGCGCTGTCAAACAATAGTTTTAAAAACCATTTTATTAAGACCTCCGTTGATATCCAGCAATTCCATAGTAAACTGACGAAACGAAAAGGTAACGCAATTTTCAACTACCTACTGAGACTTCTTTTCTTACAGATCCGGCAGAAGTCATTTTCTCAAACTGACATTCCATTCATTATGTTGGCACTAAGTGGTCGAAAAATAAGTCTTATGCCATACACGATATAAGTTTAAATAGTAGAGTATCGTACTTATTATTATTATTGCAGATCATAAGCATGAAGCTTAGTGATGTATATTCATTTCAACTTACATGCCACAATTTTAAAAAATGATTCGAAAACTAAGGTTCGACTGGATTCAAGAGGTACATATTTTTCAGCCATCATTCCACGGCTGCATTAAAGGGTAGTAGTACAAGTTAGTGGATTAAGTACCTACAAGTTAGTAGGTAGGTACAAGTTAGTGGATCAAGTTATGATGGTTGTTGTATGAGGTCATTGTTTACTCGAACAGGGCAAATAATTAAGAATGTTCATTGGTTTTGTCAACACAATCTATGGAGCCGGCGCGGAATGATTGCGGTGGGATTCGATTGTTTGATCTCTTTACACATTGCGCTGAAGTTTATTGGTTCTGTCGCAGATTGGTGTTTACCCCTTTATTTTGACGCAAAGAATTGAAGGGTAAATAACGAGCTATTTTAGTTCTATGAGTATTTCCAATCAATAGGTTTTTTTTTTGAAAATTCCACTTAAGTGGAATTTCACTGCTGTTTAAATTTTTTTACTAACATTACCTAACATGAAAACCTTTCTGATTTATGAAAAGCATTTTGATTAAAAGTATTAGATCAGCAGTGATTTGCAGTGTGAGAGTGTGATTAGCAGTGTGGCAGCACCTTTATACTTGCCAATAATAGGTTTTACTTTGTTTTTATTTGGCATAGTAGCAAAGTTGGTTGTGAGCCTACAAACACAAGCATAAAAAAATATTTTCGAGCTGCAATCAAAAGGACGAAGAAGTTTTTTTAAAACGTATTTTGGCAAATTCTAACAAAGGGGTTGTTAGAATTTGCCAAATTACCTTTGCTGTTTTTGGTAAAATGCGTGAGAAATTAAATTAGATCGATAGTTCGGAATTTTCGATACCTTACTGCTAACAACTATATTGCAAACAGTAATTTATAGAACACGTTACAAACCCGTCAGCCGCACCAATTGGAAGTTACAACAAATATTCCCTTAACACACACATATTAACCTTCCTTTTGCCGACGCTATTTCTTTTCCGAAAGGATTCTTCCGGGAGTCCGGGGGACTTATTCATTCTCTTATTAGGCCGTGTTTGTTTTGTCCGGGACATCGTAGGGAGCTTCTGGGGTCATTATACGCGTGTCATGTGATGCGTGAAATTATTTCGTACTTTACACAGTGACGCGGTGCGTGCGCGCCGGTGCTAAGGGGCGGCGGAATAGGGTTGATGGGTCGCGCGGAGTATTTTGGTGATGTAATGTAACGTTATAAGGATTGCACCAATTGAGATAATCTGTTTTTGGAAAAATGGATTGTAGTTGCTATGTTTTGTCAGATAAGTCTGCCACATTATAAATGATCATGTAGTACCTAACTCAAAAGTTGAAAAGCTGGTAAAATATTATTCAAAACTGCTGGTAAAATGTTATTTTATCACTGACAACAGCAACCCAACTGTTATACAACCTTATTGTAAAGATCACTGCGATTTTGACAGACTGGTCAGTGGCAACAACCCAACAGCAACCATAAACTAACGAGAATAAAGATCACTTTGATTTTGACAGTCTGGGTCTGTAAACCTATATACATTTTTAATAATATATTTTTTTGATATTTTTTATTAGGTAAGTGTAGAAATCTTAAATACTTACAAAAAGGTACTAATTTTAACTTAAAATCATGATCGTATCCACTTATTTCTACTACCCTAGCTCCGTTACCGACCCCAGCCGAAAACGACTCGGTATAAAATGAAGTTGTAATGCAATACATCTGCTACAAAGTCGCGGCACATTGACGAATTGTTCTGCGATACAAATGCCATTAACTATTGTACAATAAGATGTTTATAGCCCTGTCACTGGTATGCAGTCAATGAGGCGAGCAGAAACTGAATTAGATTCGAGTTTAGAGGTTGGATTGTTGGTATATGTTGATAGCCTGATTTATTAAATGATTTTGAACATGATATTCATCAGCTGCCTAGCCTTTTCTAACTATAATGAGGTCGGATTTTAGTCTAACCGGATTCAACTGAATACCTACCAGTTTCTTACGTGGAGCGACTGCTTCATAATTTCATTGTATACCTATGGTTATCTGCAGAAAGGAAGCTTAGGTAACTAGAGGGGAAAATAATAACATTATGAATCCGCTAACATAATAAAATATCTAAACTCAACGTAGGTCGAACGTAGGTGAACGTTATGGTCGGATCTGTTCTTCCAATATAGATGATTGTCAAGTTCTTCAATACGCATGAATCTGATCGAATCTCTGAATGTCATCCTAAATTGATTGGTCTCGTTCACATTTTGGTAGTGTCTCTAGACTAATTCTTCGTGTTTGTACCTAGCAAAAACTGCAAAAAGGAGGTTTTAATATAGGAACATTTGGATTATAACTGAAACAAATCCAATTTAACTATTACCTAAGCAAAATACCTTCAGTAAACAAGTTTTACTTTTTATTCACACTGCCTAAGAAGCTTGTCTCATCTTATTCTAAATCTCGTTTGTGGGACGCATTAAATTAAATTCACAAAGAGGTGTGGAATAAACTCAATGTTTCTTAAATAAGTGACATTCTATATACGAGGGTGACTGCCTTTGTTATATACCTTGGAGCTAAGTGAGTTTATTATTGCGATGCATAGAAAAGCAATTTTAGATACCCGAGCAGGTTTGGAAAACCAGTCTTGTGAAACTTATTAAATGATTTGAATTTATTAAGCTGCATTCGGTTAGACTGGAAGCCGACCTCAACATAGTCATATGATTATACTAAAGTTACAACTACAATAATCAACTGCTAAAACTTTTTTTTTAAAGAGCTTCAACCCTTTAGGTAAATTATAAGTCATTATTACAAGCAACTTTTGTTGAGAACACATAGGTCGTTTTCTCTCCCCCTTCAAAAAAGAATATATAATCTATTAAAACCACGTAAAAACACATTTATCTTAAGACTCTTTTAACACGATAAAGGTATTCCGGAAAATCTCCTAAAAATGTTGAAGAGGGGAATAAATCTGATAAGTGAGTTTGTTTATGTGAAAGAATTTCAATTTGAACGCGTGTGCTCCGCCTGTCGCACGGCATTACATGCAACGAGATATTAATGATTGCCGAGAATGCGTGCGTACACCTGACATCCCTTCTTACGGAATCGAGATTTTCTTGCTTCACCATATTTATACTTTTTAGAGGTAGCCCCATTTACACGATACGTGTTTATTTATTGTGGCATACAATAACATTTAAGCAATAATTGACTTGTATCGGCTAAACACTGTTTAGACGGCGCAACTTTTCTTGTTGCTTCAAGGTATGACACTGGCAATGCAACAATTTTAAATTTTTCTTTAGTAAAGGAGTATTCCAATTTTCAAAACGCTCGGTAGTTGCTATTGTGGTAGTAATTGCTATTTGATTGTGTTACGTGATTAATACTGACTTGAGCGTTGTATTATTTTATGTACACACATAATAAAAGTAAACAGACTAAAAGAAAGCAACAGTCATATACAGTATCAGTATATTCATCATCATCATTTCAGCCGAAAGACGTCCACTGCTGGACATAGGCCTCCCCCAAGCACACCAGTATCACCAGCATCAGTATATTATGTTAATCTAATAAATAGTGCTTACTAGTTGACTCGACAGACGTTATTCTGTCCAAATTTTAAAAATCCGTTTTCAATGTTTCCGGAATTTATACATTTTCCGAGCATTTTTCAAATATGTCTTTCCCTAAAAACCTTATTCGGATTATAAAGAACATTTAACATAGAAAATTTACCAAATCCACCAGCATTTCATCTTTATTTATATAAATTTTGTCAAAAATCACGCCCAGTGAATCCTTTGTGCCCACAATGCGAAAGAATTGTTACGTTCAAACGATTTTTAGTTTGCGACCCATCCAACAAGAAACAACCGAACATATTCTCCTACATTCAACCCATTACATTTTCTGCCGCTACACCCCAAATCGCTAAATATCTTAATTTCATCCTACATTGAACACGTGAAAGCACAATAGAACAAGTAAAATTAAATTTATTGCTTGTCAAATATCACTTGTCACTATTGTACGAGTAGGTACCTCTGTTGTAGTATGCAGTTAGTGGTAATAGGGACAACACATGGTATGGTACAGCCAAAGGGGTAGGGTATAAATGTGATAGAATTATGATAGCTCGTTAAAGGGTATTGAAAGAAATTGTTGTGTAGAATAGTGGTGTTGTTGCATTGGTTATGGAAATTCTTGTTTGTCGGTGTTATACTTATGGAACTTTTAGTAAGCTAAAAGAGGATAGTAGTATTTGCTTATGGTTTATTTCAGGAAATAATTACCTACCTACTGCAAAGGTTGTCTGCAAAGTCGACCTTATGTTGTGCAGACTGTCAGTAAAATAACTCTAAGTAGTTGCATTCGAACATTGAAGCGAATTTAGAATAAGCTTTAATTTTTTTTCAAATACAGTGACATAATAGGCGCGTTGATGTACTCCGCATGGAATAAGCGTGATAATTATAACGTGTATCATAAATAATAGTCCCGATAGTACCTACTTTATCAGTGTGCCAAATTAAATCACAATCCTTATACCTTATTAAGTTATTACCTACACCTACCTGTTTATCGTGACTGGAAAGCAACACTTAAGGCTAAACACAACTCAATCTGTTAGCCTTGCGCTGAAACATTCAGAGCAACTAGTTAAAAACTCGAAGGAAAAGTGAAGCTTAAATACGAAAACCTTTCTTTGAAGACAGTTAGTTGCGTCGGTGCATGGTACTGTAGGTAGTGTTATGATTCCATTATTCTGTTATTAAGTTCATTCTAAAGTTATAATACCTTCTAATAAAAGCAACAAAATTTGTACCTACCTACATGCCGCCACAAACCTTCGAAAAATAAAAACCCTTCTCTCAAAAAAACCTTTTAACAAAGCACTGTCCTTTCACACCATTCCATCACACGGTCCATCACGAAACTTTCAAAACAGCTACTATTCAAAACTGCCACTAAAACGCAATTTGGTATAGGCACTTTAAAACTCGTATGTAAGGCGCACGGCTTCCCCTAGAAGTGCTAAGCCGTGTTGAGACTTGCGTATTCCCAGGGACACGATGCTTATCCATCAATATATCTTTTGCATACCGTGCGTTCGTAGTTTTATGTAGCTTTATGTGTGGTGTAGGTACCTTTAAGGAATTCGAAGAGGTTTGGTATGTATGGTAGGTATATCTTATCGTAGGTAAAATTAGGTTGAAATTTTTGTTACGCGTTGTCAAAGGTACAATAAGTTTAAAGCCAAGAGATAGTCCGTGAGAGATGATCACTTGTGCGAAATTAGTAAAAGATTGTTCTTTCTTTATAAATACGAATGATTTAACCCTTCGCATAACACTGGAACACAATGGCTTTTAAATTGTTTCTATAAAGATAGTTAGTGAGAGATAATCACTTGTGCGAAATTAGTAAAAACTGTTCTTTCTTTAAAAATACGATTGATTTCACCCTTCGCATAATGCCGGAACACAATGGCTTTTAAATTGTTTCTGTAATAATAAAATTGACGAAAGCAATACGAAGAAGTAAGTACCTAGTAGTGTACATAAGCTTCGTGTTGGTGCATTTCCGAAACTGTGTAACTTAAGCAAATTAAGTGAGAAGCTAACGTTTCTAAAGATAAAAGCATTGCAAATTCTCTTGTTTTAAGCCAAGAAAGCAGCCGAAATTGTCGGTATTTCATTCCCCAGTTCCGGAAAATTTAGAGCCACGTAGTCGTGCATAAAGAAACAGTTATTACAATGAAAAAACATAAACACTGACTGTTAACTCACAAAGCATAATTTAAAATTCCATTTCAATCAACTCGTAATATAAACAAGGTAATTCGATGGATCATAAATTTACAATTACGTCACTGCCGAACGATGTTCAAAATTACCTATTTCCAACATTTTTTTCCATCCAACTCCCTGTAGGCATCGAAAACTGGGTAGGTGTGGTCGGACCAAGAGAAATCGTTCCCATTGGTCGCCTGTGAACACACCCACTGCTATAACAAAAAGGAACATCGGCTCTGAACAGGACTAGTCCCTAAACGGTGAGCCTTGAGAATTTCTCTCTCCCTTTCTCAAGTCGTAGTGTTCTGTTTCAGGACGGTGCCCACTGAAACTGAGTTCGCTCCGAGGTCCCACGAGCATTGTACAGCGCCATCTCTGTGAATTGGGCCGAACTACGTGGGGAAAGTTTCAGCAAGATGGCGCCGATAGTCACGTCGAAAGGCCTTTTGGGACTCTTGAAAAGTTGTTGACTTTGTTACGAAAAAGTGGAAAGTTTTACTTTCAACTTCTAAAATAGGTAGGTACTTAGTTAAATTACTTTTGTGTCAACTGTGTTTTGTTTCTTAAACATACTTGCACGATTTTTTATTTGTTTTCTATTTTCTTTTACAAAACCTTTTTCTTTTATCATTTGTTAATTTGAATGCATCAGTTTCACCCCTTCTCTTAAATAAAAAAAATAAATCTGAGAATGGAAAAATTAAATTACTTAAATCGGCTACCGATCTGTTTGTAAAAAATTGTTATGTTGCGCTGTATAAAGGAGGATTGACTTTGCGTTACTGGTAGGAACTAGGTTCGATTCCCACACAGAAATAAAAAAATATTAGTTTGGCCAAACAGGTGTAGTTTTTAAGGTCTGGGTGTTTACTGTTTGCTGTTGTGACTTAGAACTGTATACAGAAACAATCCATGTCATTGTATATCATAGGAGAAAAACTCCTTAAAAACAGTGAAAAGTACCTACGTACAGACAATAATTTAAAAGATTTACACGAACTCAATAAATAATAGGACCAGCGATAAAATGTGAAATCGATCTCTTGTAAGTAGCTTATCAATTTATAAGGGAGGCTTAGTGTCCTACGCACTGGGTGCTTATCTGTGGTAGGTACAGTCACCAAAAGAGATAAATGACTAGACTCGTCGGATACCTATAGTTGAAATTTAGTAAGAAACCGATTAATGTTTTTGAATGAAATTTTATTTGATGTTTTGTATTCGAAAACATCTTTCGGTTTCTAACTAAACTTCAACTATGTCCGACGACCATGTTACTTATCTCTTTTGGTGACCATACCTACTTAGCTTACTTTATTTTCTAAAATAATTTTGTCGTGCCATGAATGAATTAGTATTATCGTTTTGTATTTTAATATGAATAAGCTTTCTTCTTTTGTTTTGTTTTAGAATTCAGTATCCGAAAAGCTGCTTAAACTTTAGTGTGAAGTTAACCTAATATGTACCTATGCTACAGGTGCGGAAAACCTCAACCTTATTGGGAGCTGTTCGGGGTTGAAACACTAGGGCCGTGGCGTCCGAGCACCCACTTGGTTTTTCGAGACATTGCCAAACGGTTGGTCGAATCTTTACCTACGTGAACAGAGCTGGCAGGCTGGCTGTTTGCCTAAAGAATCATCATCACCATACAACGTGGCAATGCTGACAGCTGGGCGCTTTTCCTCTTGACAGCGAAGCGGACAAATTTTGTATGCCCTATCCTATGATTCTTTCCCCTTTTTTGTATACATTTACATAATGTTATTATTATTATTTTAACTCTATTCATACAATAAATATTTTAAGAGATACACCTTTAAGTGGTAAAGAAGCCAAATAAACAAAAAAAAAAATTGTATTAGATATATTATAAAAAATAAATTACTTACTTACCGCACTTAATAAATACTGGTTCCTTCATATTTTTTCGCATCCATTACCTACGATGGTTTCTACGTTGTATTTGTTGTCATTGAAGCGGCAAGGTTTCATGCAAAATGTCTCAAGCAATTTTAAAATTATAATAATTACGTAAAAAAAATCGTTGCTATTGCTTCTTTTCCACTATAGACGTTTCTCTTGCTACACCTTATACAATATTACTAGCTGACCCGACAGACGTTGTCCTGCTTTTGATTCGAAAGACATGTGGCGCCATCTATTATCATAATACTGTTATTGTTGTTTTCCTCGGGAACAGCACATTTTTTCGGGATGAAAGGCACCATGTCCGTTTCCGTACACCTGACAACGTATATGCAAAATTTTAGGATGATCAGTTCAGTGGTTTAGGCGTGAAAAGGTAGGTAAGAAACAAACTTACTTTCGCATTTATAATATTAGTTAGGATTTAGGTAACGTTTTGTATGGAAACTAATAAATAATATATCATGTAGTTTGCAGTCATTTAATTGCTTGGTATTCTATAGGTAAATCATTAATTTTATTTCTTGGATTTAAGATAATTGTGTACATATATGCAAAGAACTTTAGTGGCAGCTGGCTCTGGTTGACCCTCAATTTCATACCTAAAGCTCGATGTCAGTACTTAATTTATACTGTTAGTTCGCATGCTACGAAACCGCGCTACGAATGCGTAGCGTTAGCGCTACGTAGTACAAAAGATATCAGAATTAAAAGTTTTTTTTACTAGAGAAGTAGTCTATAAGTCTATTAGCTCTAATAAGGGGACTGATGGAAATTATATAGATTTCCAAAGTAATTGTGAACACTGAACAGTAACTAACTAATACTTACTGCAACTAAACTAAACTACGCTTGTAAAACTGACTCAGGCAGTCAATTCACGTAAAGGTTTCTATGAGTAGGTTTGTACTTGCAAACACTTTAACACATCATTCATATTTTTAGGGTTCCGTACCTCAAAAGTAAAAACGGAACTATTATATGATCACTTTGCTCGTTTGTCAAGACCCTATTTCTCAGGAACGCGTGGAGTTATCAAGTTAAAATTAATATTAAATACTCAAGGCTGCAATCTCTTGAAACAAATAAAAACCAAACTTTTAAATCAACGCAATCAAAAGATACGTTTACGGCGTTTATGTTCCGTTTATGCCACATATTTTGACACTCGCAAGGGAATCAAAACCTATAATCATGAAATTTGCCAAGAAGCAATAACATGTAAGTAGCACAAGTAAAGGAAAAAATCTGAAAACCGAAAGATTGTAGTTACTTTAAAAAAAAAACCTTGATAAACTATTTACATACCTAAAAATTTGTACGGAACCGTTTTTTTTTTAAAGTAGAGGTCGGCGTTTCCTGTCTGACTACTCTGATAAGAAAGGCCAAAACAAACTCAGAGGTCACAAAATATAGTACCTATTATAGGCTGCACTCAAGGAGGATTCTACAGTTCATCTCCTTGACCTATTTCGTATGTCCGGGCATAGTGGATAGGCCAGGCAAAGTGAATACGCTTTATTTCTCGCCAAGAACGTATCGGAACACGCACGCCTCGCGCCATGACACTCTCCCAACCGTCCTCATTTGCGAGCAAACAGAGCTAGCGGAAGGTCTCGGCGCGGTCAAGGGAAAAATCGAAAAAACCAAAAAGTGAAGTTTTCTTATTACTTTTCGAGGTAAGTAATACTTTAATAACTCATATAAAAGTTAACCATATTGTTATGTACGATTATGTCCTCTAAGTGCATATTTTCAAGTATAAATTCTGAGAGTTTTGTTACTTTGTCGTCACTTCCTTTATTTTTAGGTTAGGTTGAATGAAATGAATCGGTGTAAGGCAAAGTGATCACGGGCAAAGTGGCTAAGGTACTCGCTTGCCGTTGGCTTACAAACCATTCAGATTAAAAAAAAAATTGTTTTAGCTGGTATACATGTATAAATACAACAGGAAGACAAATCAAGGCCAACGGTGTGAGCATATTGCAATTCTGGCATTCCTGTGAAAACGACCGCAAAAAAATATGGTCTACCTTACGCCACTCTTTATGGGTATTGGAGAAAAGGTAGTTCTCTGCCTGCTTAGCTTAATCATTTTCGTAAAGTTTTCAACGATGAACAAGAGGGAGACCTTCGAAAAATGCACGGCTTATGAAGGAATAGGCTTATTTCTTTGTGATATCTGCACTGATTAGTTTAAAACTAGGCTAAGTATTTGTTCACTTTGCCCTATCGTCCTATCCACTTTACCCGACCTATGGGGCAAAGTGGATACGGGCACATGTTGCAATATTATTGACAATTAAATTTAAAGAAGGAACTGCTATTAAGCAATTTTTGTTGATTATATTAAAAACTTTAATAAATGTTGATTCTCATTGAACCTTTGTTTTATTTCTGTACCTATTGGTTATCATCCTATAGCCCATCAAATGTTAAGGTTTCCACTTTGCCCGGACTTCCCCTAATCGCCTTTTACATTATCTACAGGTACCTAAGGGATGGCTGATCCTACCACAGAATCTTTTCTGTAGTCATTTCAAATCTTATTTACTATCTATCTTCTGCCTGAGACTTCGTTCGCGTGCAAGCCGTAAGATACCCTGTTTACTGCGTTTGTAATTTTGGTCTCAGCAGCCAAAATATATAGAGAGCTAGGACTCGTGACGCGGGAGCAAGCGACGTACAGTTGTAGCAATTTCCCATTGCTTGTTTCAAATCCTCCCTCTCACCGAGAGGAGGCCTGTGTCCCAGCAGTGTGACAATCATAGGCTGGTTATGGTAATGTTTCGAATCTTATCTATTCTAATCACGGATATCGATTCTAATATTCTAAAGAGGTAAAGTTTGTACGTAGGGGGTAATCTCTGGAACTACCAGTCGGATTTGAAAAAATCTTTTTGCATTTGATAGCCCAATTCTTGAGGAAGGCTATTTAACATAACGCTATGACCCTTAGGAGCCGAGCAAAAAGAAAAAAAGTCAGAAAGAACGCTAAGCAAAAACGAAGTAATAGCGCGGGCAGGCGATGAGATGCGACAGGGTGGATCGGGGAACAAGAAATTTCACGCGGACGAAGTCGCGGGCAGAAGCTAGTTTATTAATAATCATATTGTACAGGAACAGATTGGAAAGAAAAACTAGGCATTTGCCTGTATTTTGCGGGTCAATATAGGATCAACGTTACATACATATGTTACATGTATACGTTATTTCCATATTTTTTTTTTATTATTATCTCTGTTCTGTTAGTTTTTTTTTCATGGTCTGGCAGTTTAAGTAATTTATGTGGCCTACCCAAATGTCCTTTCTTTGGTATTGTTCGTCGAATCGTTGAGCTCCTTAAGTCTTGAGTTGAGCTGCACGATTTTTGACAAATGCGTGCACTGACTGGTCCTCTCAATCTGTGTGGTTCTTTCCTCAAAAGACCACCTCAGACATCGATCTACATGGCCTTCATATAACCTGACCAAGATTATGTCTGGACTTTAAAAGAGACTGTGACCTCTGAGTTTGTTTCGGCCTTTCTTCTCAGAGTAGTCAGATAGGAAACGCCGACTTCATCTAGTTTAAAAAAAAAACATGATTGACGTGTAAAAGTGTTTGTACAAACCTACTTACAAAAGATAAAATCATTTCATTTCATTTCAACACAATACCTAAATAAAATAATTATTTTCAACACTCCTAACCAACATTTTCACCCAAAAACTTTATACTAAAGACAAATAGTCCTTAATATAACCGTGCGAAATTGCGTTGTAAGTCACAATATATCGGTAATAGCTAATTAGCCGTAATCCTATAATCGGTCAGGTTAGAAAATTACCCACCCGGGTCCTATTTGCGGTGGCCGCGATTAGACCCATAAAACTCAGTGCGATCTTGATAAGGGATGCGCGAATCGGCAACGTATACTGTGTGAAGTGCCAGAGTAATAAACATTCGTTTGAATTTATTGTCTAACTGTTGCAGATTAGGTAGGATAGGTAGGTAGTGTGTGTATGCTGTGGTGTTTCGCTGTTAGCAATATTGTGTAAAGGTTTCTATGTGTAAATTATTTCGTAAATTCTACAGGGTACCACAAAGAATGAGCACCCGAAGTCAATCAAGGTTGTTCTGGTTGACTTTTCCAGCTTCTAAGGAACTGGCAATGGCGAGATAAACTAATCTGACTAAATAAAAAAATATTCTGCAAATATGCATTTTTCTTCGTACAATAATAAAACACTGAAAGGAAGAAAAACAGGTTTATTTGTCACAGCAACACAAGTGTTGCTGTGACAAATAAACCTGTGTTGCTTGTATGCAAGCATACACGAAAAGATTAGTTAACTAGAATAAAAAAAAAAGGTGCTATTCTGTAAACATCTCACCGTGAAAACTATTAACCGCTCACTTTAAGCTCACTTTACCTAAGTTATCACGGTGAGATTTTTACAGAATAGAGCGGCAGGTCTTTCATCGGTCATTCGTAATGCGTCATCAAGCATCACAGAAGTTTAGGTAGGTATACCATAATCAGCCTATAATGTTCCCACTGCTGGGACACAGTCCTCCTCTCGGTGAGAGGGAGTGGGCCGTAATCCACCACGCGGGCCCAGTGCGGGTTGGTAGATGTCACATGTCTTCGAATTTTTTGGTTCTAGGACATGCCGGTTTCCTCACGATGTTTTCCTTCATCGTTTTGAGAGCAGTGGTGATGAAATAATTTACACAAAGTAAAGCGCCCTGTCTGGGTTCGAACCTACGACCAACTACGAACAACTTACAACTCGTAAGTCGCGGCCGTTACCACCTGGCCACCACTGCTCACTGTGATTTTCATATGGATGCCATATGAAAATCACATTTTTTTATGCCATGAGATTCTGGTAGACCTATACCTACCTAAACCCCCGAAAACTAACCGAATAGTGGACGAGATTGAAGACTTCCCCATCATCATCTGCCTAGCCTTTTCCCAATTATGTTGGGGTCGGCTTCCATTCTAACCGGATGCAGCTGAATACCAGTATTTTACATGGAGCGACTGCCTATCTGACCTCCACAATCCAGTGACTGGGTAATACGATACCCCTTGGTAAGACTGGTTGAGTAGCGTGTCTTTAAGGTTCAATTCTCAGTAGTAGCACAGTATAAAAACCATACAGTAGGTCGACGCCTTTGATCTCGTGGTAAATGCCGACAACGTCTAGACATTATCCCGACAGCTAGGGTTGTCACTTGTCTCAAGTAAACAATATTAATTTATTTATTTGAGATCAACATTATCAAAATATCGTCTTTTTAACCCCCCACGCAAAAACGACGGGGTGTTACCGATTTTGAACCGATGGTGAATTAGTCGGAAGTGTTCTTAGCTATGTTTGATGAAAATCGGTTCAAGATGGCCCCCACCACAAAATGGCGGATTACATAATTTTTCACAACTCCCTCAATATGGGTATCAAATGAAAGGGCTTGACTAGTGGAATACTATACACTATGATAAATTTCAAATCCAAGATGGCCGCCACCACAAAATGGCGAATTACATTTTTTTTCACAACTCCTTCATTATAGGTAAGTATCAAATGCAAGGGCTTGACAAGTAGAATAATGCACACTATAAAGGGAATGAGGAATATTAAGTAAAACTTGAAAATTATTTTTTTCCTAGATTGATGAGGAAACTGGAGTGATGACTGCTACCTACGACCGCTGAGTTTGACCATTTTTACGAATGGAATTATTCTACTTAACATACGTTTTTCTACATCAGATAGTGTCGCAGTCCCATTTTCAAACAACAGGCCAAACGACATCTATGATGAAAAACTACATTGTTTCGCAGCCGCCATCTTGAATTTTGATTTTGACCTCATATTCGATGTCAGCACCCTCGAAATCCTTGGAAACGACACCCATGATGAAAAAATTTTAAATTTTCGCAGCCGCCATCTTGAATTTTGATTATGACCTCATATTCGTTGTCAGCACCCTTGAAATCCTTGGAAACGACACCCATGATGAAATTTGAAAATTTTCGAAGCCGCCATCTTGAATATTGATTATGACCTCATATTCGTTGTCAGCACCCTCGAAATCCTTGAAAACGACACCCATGATGAAAAATTTGAAAATTTTCGCAGCCGCCATCTTGAATTTTGATTATGACCTCATATTCGTTGTCAGCACCCTTGAAATTCTTGGAAACGACACCCATGATGAAAAATTTGAAAATTTTTGCAGCCGCCATTTTGGATTTTCGTTTTGACTGCACTATCGGCTTTAGCGTCCTCAAAAGCCATGGAAATGTCAAGTAAAAAAAAATAAACTGAAAAGAAAAATAATAAGTAAAATAATTAGAAAAAAAAAACTTAACAAATAAGCAAGCACTCAAAACATGTCGTATCTCTGTATTTGTCTTCATATATTAAAAATTAAATAAAATGTGTACCATTACATTTTTGAAAATAGTATCCCAATAATAAAATCAATACCGAAAAGTCGAAATCATCAACCCTGAAAGTTATGTCCCGAACTACTAACACGGTGGAAGTATGCAGTTCGGTCTCGCACCTCCCGCGTCTCGCCCCTCACACCCCGCACGATTGCCCTGTCTAGACGGCTTCGTCGAACGACTGTATGAAAATTAGCCTCTCTCCATAAATATATCACTCTTCACATTCATATGCCCAACTGTATATAACTATTCAGGAGTTTATTTAGACTCGGCGTAAAATGTTGGACACCTGATGTCCGAGTTGTAAATTTTTCGCTAACTACCTGGCATGCTGCATGATTTTCGTCTAACTTTCATCTGCTAGGCTCCACCGAGACGTCACTCCTTCATTTGTGGCCAGGTTTTAACGTCTATGCATATTCAAATAGTTGGCTTTTGTTTTGAATAATGCTTTATTTAGCTACTGGTAAAACAAGCAGTCTTAAAAAGTCTATTAAATATAATTTTATTACTGTACCGAATTAATTATGTATGGTAGTCGGATCAGGTAAAATATGTTGACAATTTATGTCCATAAGCAAAACTTTTTATCCAACCCTAGTATCTGAACAGGCTATTATTTCAATCGTACCAAGAAAAAAAAAATTGACGTCAGAGGATCACCAAAAAAAAATGGCACTCCAGGAGTGCGAACAGAAGTGAAAACTTGAACAATTACGTGTGTATTTTTTTAATCGTCTTATAAACAAAACACGCGCGGTGTCGGTTACGGTAACAGTGTCGGGAGTTCAAAAAATGCCCAACGCGCCTATAAGAAGTTTTCACTTCAAAAAAAACACAATGAAATTTGTCTGATTGTATATCAATTTTGTATTTTAATTTAATGTAATGGACTTTGTCTGAAAATACATTAATTCATAAATGCGACCCACTTTGAGAATGTGTTATAATTGTAGGTAACGTTCTACTTTTATCTAGTCATCGTTATTAAGGGTCAAGTGCTATTCTGTAACCATCTCACCGTGAAAACTTAGGTGAAGTGAGCGTGGAGTGAGCTGTCAGTGTCATCCCACCATGCTAGATGCTTGGGATTGACACTATTGACAGCTCACTTCACTTTAGTTTTCACGGTGAGATTTTAACAGAAAAGCTCAGCTGTAAGCAATTAGATCTCAAATTAATAATACCAGCCTATTAATTGTCTCACTGGAAGACAAATGCCTTTTCTCAATATATGAGTCTCTTTAAAGTTACTCAAATTGCTCATTGAAAAAGCCGGTCTAATAAATTCAAATTTTGTAATACAATAAGTGCTTCTGAATATTTCCGAATACTTCATACTCACACTATTCTTTGTCAATAACATCTACTATCTACCACTATCCACATACGTATCCATACAATCGAAACGTAAACAGTATGTGTACAAGCAACGTCAGTGGAACGCACAAAACAAAGTGCCACAATTAAGTGCGACCCGCTCCGTCGGAGTTCAACAGTTTTTCCCTCGTAATTCTATTACATTATTAACTTACACCGTGTTAAGGAAGTAGGGATGGCTTCCAAAAATCATCTTGTCGATATTGTAGGGACCTATCGATAGTTTTCCGAAAGTGTGGCAGAGAAACGTCAGGATGAATCACATGTGAGTTACTGATGAGAAGAAGTCGGGAGTTCGAACCCCTTGCACAATTGACATGGAACCCAATAAAAATTAAAACACTTTCAGTATTCATTACACATTTTATTTCAATGAAACTATTGACTCATTAGTCATAGACCAATGCCTACTAATACTCAGAAACATTTTACTTATCTCTGATGTAAATTTTTAAACTACAATTTTCATCGATATCGACACTCGCCACCCAACGCAGCCACATCCCCACAAAGTGTACGGCGCGGCGCGGCGGTCGCTCGTCGCGTTCACAAAGATCGCTAGCTGAAAACTTTTAATACTTTAACTTGACTTTCACTCAATTTCGCTTAACGCCTCCGTTGACACGGCTCGATACCGGTGCGATATCACCTTTTAACTGTTTTACTATGGCGTTATGGTACAAAGTGTACAAACTTGGTCTTGAGATTTTAGAAGTGCCTTTATGAGGTTAAAGGAACTTTGTTTTAAATATTTAATTTATATGGGTCTCGTTTCTGAAGTGGCGAAGTTTGTGCTGGCAACTTTTTGACTGAAGTTTTTTTTTAATTCTTATTGTGAAGGGCTTGAACATTTATTTCTAATACACTTAACCTATTTTACAATTTTAAAATATACATTATTACATACAAGTATATAATAAAATATACTTATATCATATTTTTATTGTAAAATTTTTGGGTCACGAAAAAAGTCCTCAAAAATGTAGGTATGGGTCTACTGTATATCCCAATAAATCTGTACAGATTGAGCAAGAGACTTATAGATACAGACACAGTTCTGACTGTGACAGGGGAATACATAGAACAAAACTTTAATATAATATAACCCAAACTTCTCCTCCAAACCACTAAACATTCCCAATCGAATCCAAACTAAATAAAATACACAAATAGAAGGCTCCCGAAAAAAAATTGCAAAAGGAGAAACAAAATAAAACCCCATCACGACACGACAAATTGATGTCATCCATCCCTCTCTTACTAACAGTCGCAACATATCACTCGACGCACGTCCTCGGCATTTTTCCTCTATATATTATTAATACATAAGTACAATCCGATGCACCGTTCCCCCCTCCGGGTGATGTATAGCTCTGTCCTTTTCTATATTGTTGGGTTTAGTTTTCCCAAGCGACCGAACCCCGAGGGTAAAACTCCCTAGGGTCGGTATTGACTCTACTGTAGAAGGAAAGTTATCTGTACACCTATTGTCGACCACCCCCTCTCGCCCCACACCACTTTTCAGCCCACTTCACCCTCGACTTTCTTATGCGTTTTACGTTTTATTTTTGAGAATGTTTCTAGGCTCGAATTCGTATTGTTTTCTTAGTCTGCATTTTGAACTATAAATATTTTCTTATCTGTAGGCAAATGTGTCATTTTTATTTTATTTCCAAGCTGTTTTATTTTTTTATGTCCCTTCTTAAAGTTTACTTCGCAATTGCTGTGGAAAGTAAAAAGTTTTCTATTAAATTTCATCTCAAAGCTCACTGCGTAAATTACCTATGTGATATCAGGGAAAACTTAATGAAAATTCTACGATCAGTAAATATAGAAAAAGTTTAAAATTAAAATAACAATAACTCGAACAAACTACATTCCATAAAGCCAATTTCTATTAGTAACATGACCCGTGCTTAACGTAATTTAAGGCTAGGTGCACACCGGACGCTAATTTGGTAATGCGCGACATCGACACGCGACCGGCACGCGTTGCGACCGCCACGCGACAGATTGACGCGACAAGACGATTTGTTCACTTAACTTGTTTATCGTGAGGGACAGACAAATATGTGTAAGAATAAAAATGTCACTCCCGCCCTCTTTGTTATTTGATACTCAATCACATTTTCATAATTTACAATTACAATTCGTGAATTCTAATCTACATTGCGAGTAGGTACATAGAAAAATTAATAATTAGAATTTTTATTTTCAATAGTACCATAGCAGTAGGTACATTTTTTTTATTGCAGGCACATAGCTGTAGAGCGCGCAAAAAAAATTAATGAGAGAAGAGAGAGTCTCTCTGGGCGTGGGCAGTCATAGCTACACACCTTACGAACTGGCTTTTATCACGGGCATAAACGTTTCTCGTGCTTATAACACGAGATCGCGATCGATCGTAATGATTACACAGTCCGATGTGTAGAACATTACAATCACAGTTTCATTTTGTATTGAAAAGGACCTGTACCTTTCCATAAAATTGAACCTAATCAATCAGAAAGAATTGAAAATTTAATCACAATTACAATATGGAATACAAACCCACACCGCCTGCTCCAAGTAAGTCCGTCTTCACACCGATATGGAATGACATCCGGAGGAACGCGTGCGGCAGACGCGACACACGTGCGCCGCACACGACGACAAACGAGCTCGACTAAACGCTCATTTAGATTATTGTAACGTAATCTACTTAGACGATTGTGTGTTCGCAACTTTATGTGGGATTAAACTGCAATATTTAGAAATGTATTTTGTTTTATTTTTTTATGAAATACTGGTATCTGCAGGTCTACTCCCTAAGCGCGGAAACCGTAGTTTCGACCTACGGACATAACATTAGTTTGGGGCCCGACCTAACAATGAATAAACGATTTGACAGGTGTCCCTACTCCCGATGTGTTCACTCCAAAGTTACGAGTTACTTTCGGTCGGGCCCGTATCTTTTTTGACGTTCCAGTTTTGACTGGAAGATTTACAACGAAGTTTTTTTTTTTGTTTTTTATCAGCAATAAATGCATTAATGGCTCTTGACCTCGATCACGCCTGTTGGAAAGCGATGGATGAGGACTATGATGGAACGAGCGTGCCCAGAAGATGCCTAAGGGACTGGAACTCCTACGCATCGACGAAACACAGCAGGCTACTACCACCGCAAGGGAAGAATTGGCCAGTCAAATAAGGTGTTGGGTGTGACTGTCCAGGATGCGCCGACGCTCGGTTCAGTTGAGTAACTGGCGGAACAAACTGCGCTACACGAGGAGGCATCTTCATGCATCCCAAAAAAATCATATATATTGATAAATTAAAAATTTTCGTTGAAAATCTTCAACACTTTCGGTGTCATGCCTCTAAACTTATTAAGTACCCATTCATTATAACACCCTTTTCAAGCCCAATATTAGATCACCATAATTAATTTAAATGGTACAAAATTGTACCTTCGAAACGGGCGAGTCTATTCTAATGCTAATTCAGTAGTAATACGATCGCCATTCTTTCCTAAGTACAATTAGGGGCAGATATAAACCCATGCATTATCTAGTCAGGGTTAACAAAAGAGAATATTACCCCTACAAAAATTGTTAGTATAATATTTCAAGTGGGGTGCAAAAAGTACCATGTGTGAAATGACAATGGTTTAGAAGTATGTTTTTGTTAAAATCACATTTGACGATGATAGATGGGTTCTGTCCAGTTGTGATCAGGCAGGATAGATCATTTTCATAGTCATTAGTCATATCAAAACAAAAATGAAGTGTTATGTCTAATATTTATTTTTCCTTCTGTGTAGTTATAGCTTTCTATACCCACCTCCCTACTAACGACTGCCTCAACTTTTTTTTAAAGTTAGCATACGCCCTCCCCAAATCCTTCCAGGCTTCGTTTTCTAGAGCCACCTCGATCCGATCCACCCTTGCGTCAACTGAGTGGAGAGTTCGGGAGTGCTCTACGACACTCAAGTAGAGCAGACGTGTCTATAATTTTATAAGCAAAATTATTTATCATAAGTCGTTAAAATATTTCCGAGTGATCTGTGACCTAGTAAACGAATCGCGCATTTTTCTGCTAAGTTAGTGATTTACTTTAGTGAATAACATTTAAATATGAGAAACATTTAAGACTTAAGTATGTCAAATAGTGAAAACAGCCCTCGGAGTATCCCACCACCTGGCAGCCCTGCTAGCAAATCTCAAATACCTGACCAAGCGGCTGAACGAAAAATTCAAGCAGTGGACACCAGGGACATTAGTAACTGGTTGATCTCAATTGAATCATGCCTGAATGAAGTCTGTACCATTGCCCAGGAAGGAAAGCTGAACTCCGAGCAAAAGCTGAGGATCAATTCCCTATCGCGCAAGGTTGGACATGGCGTTTCACAAATGGCGGTTTATTACCAGGACTTGAAGCTAAAGGCCCAAGAAATACAAAACTCTAAAATAGTGTTGAGAGAAAAAGGTGACCTCACAGATTGTCTCGAAAATATCAAGAAAACCATTCAAGAAAACTGCGCTAAACCAACGATGGCAGAAAATGTTTCATTCGCTGACATGGTAAAAACCAATAAAAATAATTACTTGCGCCCCAATAACGTCAGCTCTATTGCAATTTATCCGGCGGATAAACTAAAATCTAGTGAGGACACTAAATCTCTTGTCCAAAAAATTATATGCCCTGAAGAAATGAAATTGCACATTAGAGGATTGCGCAAAACAAAAAACGGAGGCGTTATAATCAGCACGGAGACCAAAGACGACATAGAAAAACTTAAGAAATCATCCGAGCTAAGTAGTTCTGGCCTGAAAGTGGAAGAGCCCCATAAGAGAAGACCAAGAATTGTGGTTATAGGAGTACCGACCGTTTTAAGTGAGCAAGAAGTTTATGACTGCATCTACGAGCAGAACGTAGCCGAGAAGCTGCCTAGTTTGTCCCGTGACTCTTTTTTGGCCTCTATAAACTTAAGCCACAAGTCAGGTAAAAAAGAGGGACCTACATGCAACTTCATTCTGGAAGTTACTGCTAGCATAAGAAAGGCGCTTATAACCCAATCTCGAGTGTTCATAAATTGGACTTCCTGCCCAGTAAGGGACTTCACACTTGTGACCAGGTGCTTTAAATGTCAACAATATGGACATGCTGCAAAGACTTGTCGGGAGGCTGACTATACGTGTGGACATTGTGGGGAACAGGGTCATCAGGCGAATGAGTGCACGAAACATGCTGAACAGCCACATTGTGCAACATGCTTGCGATTTAAAAAACCGAGCAACCACAAAACAGGCGATCAAGAATGCCCCGCAAAGAAAATAGCTGAGACCAGATACATCAATTCTATAGATTATAATGACGTCGCATAAGACCACCAATGTTTATCTATACCTAAGCCTTTTTACTTTTACTTTATGTTATATAATTATTCTTATTTTGTCTTTTACTAGTTTTAATACGTAATATTAATTTTAGTTTGTACAATTTATATTATAAGTAAACATGCAATCATAACATTTTTGTTGACACGGCAAATTTTTCTGTATGACAAACGCGACCTCATTAAAAATGTAACATTGCAAAAATCATAATAGAACATGGTTCTAAAAATATCTTACGATGATGCAAAAAAGTACATACTATTTTGCTCATTTTGATTATTATAACCTTTAATAAAGTAGATAAATTATTTACTATGTATAGGAATTTTAGAAAATACTTAGCTGTTGAGTGAGATACCTGAGATACAGGTTTATTCCTAGTTCAGGTAGAATCCAATTATTTCTTACCATCCACTAGTTTAAGGCCCTATTTGTAAATATTTATGTAAATCAATTATTTCAATAAACAATTTCAATTTCAAAACTTTTTTCCTGAACTTTACACCCCTAAAGAAAATTCTCAGAGCCTCAAGTGGCCCTGAAAATAATTTAACGCAATTATCATCTCTAATAAGAATTATTAGAGATGATAATTGCAATTTTTTAGTCACAATTATCATATCTAACAATAAATTGTTAAATAATTTTATCAAATTTGTGTAATTCTATACCTGAGTGCTTTGAGCGATTCGCTACTACGTCATAATTTTGACTACTAATAAAATGTATTGTATCACCACAGACAAAAGTGTTACTCAATAGACAATAAAACTGTTTCTTAATACGCGTCTTTCGCATGTCTTTATAACAATTATATTTATGCTACGATTGATTTGTAGCCAGAAGTGAAATTGAAAATGAAAACACTTAGTAATTATTTTACGTAATTTAATCTCGTATTTCGTGATAATTTGTTTCAAGAACGATTACAATTTACAATGTCTTATTTGATACACAGTTGCAATAAATAATAATATGTTACTACATAATATATTCACGGAGTTTATCTCACAAAATACAATTCGTTTTGCGTGAATCTAAGCAAAGTGAACCAGAGAAGAGATATTTTATTTTTTTCGTATACATTCATTTCGGCATCAGATTTTCTTTCGTTGTACATTATATATCCGAAGCTTCGTATTCAATGGATATGTATTGTTTCTAGATATGATCGATATTCGGTAAAATATTTCGATGTCCGAATTCGTAACCTAAGCGCGAAAAATAATAGAAACGCTATCCAAATTTAAGAATCGAAAAATTTACACTTTTACGTTTTAGTTTTACATTAAAAATTTACAACGTTACTTACAATAAATATATCACAGATTTTACAAGAACAAAACCGACACACATTTACGGGAAAACGAAAACAGTATCTTTTTACAATGATATTTTAAAATCGTCCTGAGCAGTTTAACGTTAGCCTTCAAATGTATATAAAAATCTACACTACGTCCAATCTAGCAACCCAACTATTGAATGTTATTTATTACCTAAATATTTACATAACAATTACAATTATATTTACAAAATACCGCCACTTTCCGTACACATCCTAGTTTTCACGAAACTTTGGTATCTAGGTGCAATCAACAACAAATTTCGATTCATATACAGACAAAATAATACAGTCATGTGGAAAAATTATTGGTGATTTGATAGCTCAATTTTTTTTTTTATTTCATAACGTTTGAAACAAAATACTTGTATTCATAATGAAAAATCAAAAAGAAAAAAAAAAATCTTCTTTCTCAAACAACAAATTCTGTTTTTCCATAAAATAAGAATTAGTATGGATAATTGAAGTAACGAAAATGAGTCACGCAACGAGTTCAATACCACTTTCAACGAACACTGTTCTATATAAACAAACGACAGTTTTGTACTTAGATTTAAGTATCTCACAATAAAAACTGACCGTCGTAGACATACGTCAGCGGGGGCTACTTGGAGGCAAGCGGGGCTGTCTGAGCATACTGTTGAGCGCTGCAAGTTGGTAGTGAGAACGGGTTCACACTGAACGGCGATGATACTAGGCCGCCCATTCCTGAGGACAATGAAAATACATGGTTATATTTTGTAACTTAAGCTGCATATTCTAGGGATTAAAAAACTAAGGGTTAAACTAGGGGAAAACACTCCGCTTATTAAACTTTCCACTCTATCACTCCGCTTATTAACTTTCCTCTCAATCATCGCTAACCCAAGTTAGCGATGATTGTGTAGAAAGTTCCAAAATGATTTCACAAACCTATGTTAGATTCAGTAAGCAACTTATGTCTGTATAATGTTTTATTATTCACGCCGCAATATTTTTGTTGATAGTTTGAAAGCTGAACATCGAGCTTGAAAATCGTATTATTGGTTTATTTGTTAAGACAGACTTTCGTAGCTATATCTGTTTTATGTTAGAGAAAACTATAGCGCAACCTAAACCATAACCACTACGTGAGTATCACACAAAATACAAATGCATCTGACTTTTCAATAAAATATTATCTAAGTACCTATTTATTTTAATTTCAAAATATTAACATCAATACTTTTGTCCACGATTGTACCGAATTCAGAAAATGGTTAGCTAAGCATGCATACTGGCACACAACACATCAAACAGCGCTACGAAAAAAAAAACAAAAAAAGCGAAACAAAACAAAATCACAATACAAAAAAAAAAACAAAACTACTAACACTGAACGGCGAGGTGGTGCCAATTCTGATGATGCTCATTGGCTACCCGTGGCGGACTCTGCCTCACAACGGCAAAAGCGCTTCTCAGCTTAGTCTCTTTATTCTGAGCCCCATTCATATCACTGCCGCCGGAGCATTTTGTATGAATGTTTACCGGACAGTCGGCCAGGCTTTTAGAATTCCCATTTCTTTCACTGTAATGTCCGCTATCTTTCGTGTTATACGCGTTATAGTGACGGTCAGATGATAAGTGTCCATTCATGTTCGCCGGATGGTACGGTCCTAGAGACACTGGACGGGATAAAGAAAACAGGGGTTAACACAAAGCGACGTAAACAAACAGATGCCGTGCGAAGAAACCGTCGGAATCGTGAACTCAAATCTTGTTTGTATTGTTTAGCTGGAGATAAGCTGGGTTAGAAAATTTAAAATATAAGAAGTTAGATGCACGTGTAGTATTTGTTTTGAGGATTTCGTACTTTTGTTGTGTCACTTTTATTATTATTTATTTATCTTAAAAAACATATTGATTCTACTAAGAATTAATCACACAAGATATAAAAAAACCCAGTGCAGTGTGGGGATCGAACCCTTTTGAAAACATGAACAATTAAAAAAATAATAATTGGTCTGATAAATATTTTGTTCATGCCTGTACCTTCAGTCATGTTAACATAGTTTTCCTAATTAAATAATCAGAAAAAAATAATTTTTTCCTCACATAAAAGGTGCACGGTAGTGCCTCCCGCCAAGTTCTCAAAATAAAACGAAGAAAGAATGTTTAAAAAAGATATATTCCACTCACGAGACGTGGTATTGAAGAGTGAGGTCGGCGGAGCGGGATAGTGTTGTGGATGCGGGTAGGCGGCGGGCGCGGCGTGCGGCGTGGACGCGGCAGAACAATACCGCGGCGATACCGAGCCGCCACTGCGCGCGTACTCCTCTAAAAGAAAAAGCCTGGGATCAACACATAATACTGTTAATGTTTGACTACACCTGGAAAAGCATCATAAGTAGGAAAGGATAAAGTACCATTAGAGCGTTTTAAAGTAATGCAGATTTGCTCAGACTCTCAGATCGTCCCGCATGCGTGTGACCAGCAGCATTATGTTTGCTTATAGGACGCCAATACATTATTTACGTGTCTTGTGTGATCTATACTTATAATAAATCTGTAAAAGTGAAAATTCTGTACATTGAAAATATCAAAAAAAAAAATGGCAACCCAAAAATGTGATTAAAAAAATTTGGTCTGTCTGTTTGTTCAGGCATCACGCAAAAACTACTGGTTCGATTACAATGAAACTTGGTATAATTATTCTTTAATAACATCACACTGGGTACTTTTTATCCCGGAAAAATATCTGTATACCTATATATAATTCAAAGTCCTGACTGACTGACTGACATATCAACGCACAGCCTAAACCGCGGGTCCTAGAGACATGAAATTTGGAGGGTGTGTTATTTGTGAAGAGTAGGTATCCATTAAGAAAGGGTTTTTCGAAATTCCACCCCTAAGAGGGTGAAATTTCACGCGGACGAAATCGCGGGCAGAAGCTAGTGTATAATATTTCTGTGTCATGTATTGTGTATATGTTTTGTAGGAGAACCTAAATAAATAAATATGAAAAGGTGTATCACGGGTGCACCGCATGCGGGCCAATCCCTCTTGCGTAAGAAAATCCGCATGAGTTTTAAAATGCCGTTAGAATTCAATGATAGAGTTACTGTTTGAAATAAACCGTTATCGGCTTTGTAAACCTATTAAGAAGGAAAACTTTCTAATAAGAGGAAAGCAATGCCTATGTAAAGTTAAATCATTAGTAAACATTTTAGAGCGAAAACCCACCTTCAGTCCACTGCGAGGCCGCAGTATCCTGCACGCTGACGGCTAGTTGTCCTGTGTACGAGTTGAAAGGCATGCTGGCAGGAGGTGATCTCGGCGCGCCCAGTCCTAGTTGGTTGTTGCGAGGCATCGAGTATAGTGCCTCCGCTAAGTCCGCCGCGCGTTTTAGGATTATTTCCTGTGAGATGAGAATCTTGTTAATGCTTTTTCGTAGATTATTTATGCACTGAAATATGAATATTGATGAGACACGATAAAATAAACAGACCATAGAAATTAAGTCATAATAAACATAACTCTATTTGGAATTGCATAGAAATTTTATCAGTAAACACGCTAGGTATTAAAAATAATTTCGTCGATTTCCCATGCAACCCATTCAATACAAAATCTTCCATAACATTCTTCTAAATTATCTACAGACAAAAAGGATAAAATAACAGTAGGTACAGCAAAAATAAAACATACTTTAGGTAATTTTTCCGGGTCCCCGGGATGTCTTGGTATAAGTTTCTGTAGCCTCTGAAAGCCGTAATCTATCGTTGGCTCGTTCAACGCTGCTATGCGAACAAGAGAAAAACAAAATCAATCATTAGTTGGCCCACTAACAAATGAAAGCCTAATTGATGGATTGTATAAGATTTTCCGATGTCCCCTAATTACTGATTATTTTTGGGGAAAAAAATTGGGACGTAACTAATGAGGCCTTCTTTTTTATTTGGATATAAGCAGAGAAGTAAGTAGCTAAACAATTTGGAACTAAACAGATCCTAATTTATTCATCATAGTCATCAGCCTATAGCAGTCCACTGCTGGACACGCCATTCAACTCGATTTTCGACAACTCTCATCCAGCTGCTACCAGGCATCCTGCGAAGATCGTCGCTCCACCTAGCCTGAGGGCGTCCCACGTTACGTTTACCGATTCGCGGTCTCCACTCAACAACTCGTCTAATCCAACGGTCATCGTTTCTACGGCTAATATGGCCGGCCTATTGCCACTACAGCTTGCTTATTCTGTGAGCTATGTCGACCACTTTGGTTCTCTGCCGGATTACCTCGATGCGGAATCGATCCCTCAGAGAGACTCCAATTTATTAAAAGTTATTAATTAAAAAACCTAAAGCCTCGAAAGCTAGATTCGTAACGTTGATACCTAATAAAACCAAGTAAGGATTATAGCCCTTTTCTCATTATCTGCTTCTCTAAGATCCCTTTGCTTTTCAGTGCCATACTAAAAAAACTCCCAGCATTTTTTTTTCTCTCGCTAACATAACAGAGGGACAATTCCCGTATTTTTTAGGATCGTTCATATTCTAATCTCAGTCACTATCAGTCAAAAATAACATTTTTGACAAGTTTTTGACATTGATTGTCGCTGAGATGAGATTGCGAATAGACTTTGAACCTTTTTTAAGTACGAGAATTGGCCTTCAGGTGTATACCATATAATTAATGTATAATAATTAATGTAATTGAGCAAGGAATGTAAGAATTAAAGCACGACAAATTCTTTAGTTTTTGCTTTTTTTGAAAATTTTGCTTGAGTTTATGTAAATAAAAAATACACGTAATCGTAATAAGCCTATAATATGGCAATGCTGAAACACAGGCCTCCTTTCTGTTAGAGGCAGTGGGCTGTAGCGGGCGCAGTGCGGGTTGGTAAATGTCACATGTCTTCGAATTTAATTTAACACAAGGATAAAACTATACCAAAGAAGTAACATAAAATATTTCTAAAGCAACATGTTCAAGACAGTATACTCACAAACATAAACAAATCTCCCTGGCGCTCCCTTACAAAACTGCTTACTCTTATACGAAAGCGTCACCTCCACGACGCCCGGTATGTGTCGCGGTGGGGTCTGCACTCTTATCGCGTGTGATGTTATTAACTGATAATAGAGAATATTGTATTAATGCTTTGTAGTGTTATAAATTAATTGCTGGCCTGAGAAGGAAGAACTTGGCTGGGCCCACTTCCATGCTTGATTTACGAATCGTGTTCAAGCAATATAATTATTAAGGGGCGTTTAGCAGCAACCAGTCAATTATGAAATTAGTTTGTACCACAATTGTGTAATCTTTGTCTAAGGCTTTTGCTTGTAGATAATTTATACTTTGTGTGTCTTTTAGTACAGACGCCAGCACATCAAGCTACCCGAAACTGTCACATTTTCCCAATAAACTTTGAGCCTTATGCTTTAGTGATAAAGTTGAAAATCTATTAAAGAAATTTGACAGATTGTAGTAACTTGATGTGGCAGCTGGCGTCTGTACATGGCATATATAGGTAGGTACTCTAACCTAGCTCTGGAGCCAGGGTATCATATCTTTCTGTAACCCCTTTTTTATGGCAATAAAGAAAGAAGTTTAAATATTGCTAACACATTAAAATACGGTAGCGTTTGTTTACGGTAGCGCGCAATGTAACGCAGATGCTCAATACAATTAAAATTTGTCAAAGTTTGTTAACATTGTCACGTATGATACTTATACTCAGACCAGCAAAAATAAGTTAATGTTAAAACTCACCTCACTCCAAACCAACATGGTACCAAACACAACTTGTAGTCCGTCAAAGAAATTGTCCCCTACTATGATCACTGTCGACCCTCCCGACGTCCAGCCTTCGCTCGGTGATATCGCCTTGATGCATGGTGTGGCTACTGGCAGGGGAGGATATAAACCTGCTGTCAAAAATGTTATTTCAGTAATTCTGAAGCAGTTCCTTAAATAACCATAAACGATTTCTAAATATTGATCAATTGCCAGTGTCATATTCCGAAAGATTTGATCCTGAATCTTAGAAAAAATGACAGGACTGTAGTAATATGTCAAATATTATCTATAAAATAATCGGAAACAAGCGAAGGTAATGATACCTCGAAATCCACAAATACTTTCGCAAGTCACGAACGCTAAGGCTTAAAATAGTTCCCCAACTTTCATATAAATAGCATTCAGGGTCGTAAATGGCATCTCCTAAGAAGCCGCAAAAGTAAGGGCTGAATCGTACAACAACTTAAAAGTTGAACGCCAAACCACTAAAACTCGCTCCGTCCTACTTGAACGTATACTTTAGACTGTTCTAGAAAAAGGACAATTGTACACCGTAAAAGTCACCGTGTAAGTGTCACTGATACAGGGTATAAAGAGATCGATGAAGATAATTGAAAATGAATTTTAACGGCGAGTAATAAAGTTGGTTATAGAATACAGTTTCACGGTCGTTATGACGTTGTCAGCTGCCGTGAGTGCAAGGTTTAGGGGGACACGCGCTGAACAAGGGGGAAACTGAAATCTTGCGAACAACGTTGTAATAAAGACGGGAGAAAGTGAATTTAAGGGGACGAAAGACGATTACTTCGGTGGTTCTTTTTTAATTTTACTAATATTACTTTCTCCCTATTTAAGATGTTTTAATATTCCACGAAAAGGTCGCTCGGATGTAGGTATTTATTATTTACAATTTCTGATAAAATCAATCTCATCGGATCATTTAGAAATTATATTAAGAACTAGCTGTGCCCGCGACTTCGTTCGCATGCATGTCGGAAAACAAATTGGATTTTATGGGTTTTAATATTATTTTATTTTTCTATGATTAAAATAGCCTAAATTACCCCTTATAACATCTGCTATCTTCCAGTAAAAGTCACTTAAAAATTTGTACAGCCGTTTCGGACATTGACCAGAACAAACAGACAGACGGAAACAATTTTTTGTTATACTCGTCAATACCGTTTATACTTTCATACGCATTTAGTGATATTACAAAAAGTCACTTCAATTTTATTTATTTGTATAGATGTTGAGTTTAAAGTAGGTAATGAAAGCATAAAGGCACAGTTTTAATTAGCTCCTAATTATTAAAAATACCTACGATGGATCAGAAATACAGAAGTTAAAAGAAACAATAACACAGGAAGTAGAAATGTTTTCATGAGTTAACGACGACGCGATGCTCACAAGTACTTTTGCAAATTTTCTCATTCGCACCGTGTCATCCCTTCGAGTCGGTTTCGCGCCGTCTAGCCACTTAAGAAACTTTGACGCTCTCCTTAGTGTGGAATAGGTTAATATTGTTTTTATTCAAATTACATTTTAAAATTCGGCAGTAACATATTCAAAATTAAGTTAGCTTTAAAATGGAATCAGATAATTCAATAAATACACATTTCATTATCTTTGATATCTTATTTGTTTTGTAAATGTTTTCCTATAGCTAAGTGGTTATATAGTTAGAGTTGAACATTTAGAATTTCGGTAGTTCTTATTTAACAGAAATAAATTAAAAGTTAAATAATCAAAAACGACTGCAGTGTAACCCAGTAAGGTTCGTAAAAGTAAAAAAAAAACATGGTTAAAAACTCAATTCTCAATTCAATTCTCAATTCTTTATTGCGTACCATAATGTATATAGTTGGTATGGAAATAATTATATTAGTCACAATTATGGACCCTGTCGGGCACAGCATAGATAGTAGGAGAGAGGAGGAAAAAAAAAAAAAAAAAAAAAAGAAAAAGCAGAATTAAAATACTACGGAAAATGATTTCAAACGCATGTTTCAAGTTTGTTCCGAGCATAATTCCTCACTAAATTATCCGCATTCGCTTCATGCCCGCTTCAACGCCCCCCCACCCTGGCACACCCGACTGAAGTTCTTTGCGAAATGTCTACAGTGATTCCTTGAATACAAACGACATCTTAAAACGCTGTATTATGAGTTTTGCACGTTTATCGTCAATTGACTGCTGGATTTCACACGTATTTACGGTAGGTGTTAAAAAAAGATTATGCTTGTACAAGCTTTATAGATGTTAGAGATATTTTAAAATCAGGAGTTTTTTTCTTATAATATGACACTGGCAATTTTTCGTCGTATTCAATTTTTTGTTTTTAATTATGTACACACGGCGACATGTCAAGCTATACATTTCCAGTTTGAGCTGACCTCGCATTGTAAATGCTTCTACCGTACAATGAGAAATCAGCGTATATTGGAAATGTATAGCTTGATATGTCGTCGAACGATGTGTGGAATGAAAAGAAATTGATGCATTACAACAACTCTTCTAGAGATAAACATTTCAGATAATAGTATGTTTCATACTCATATAATTAATTTGCAATCGACAATGATGCGTGTGTATCAAAATAATAATATTGTTAATTATACCAAAACCGTAGAAAAAAATGAGTGACATTAAAACGCACAATTCCAAGCAATGTGTAAACAAAAAAAAACTCATTTACAAATTCCTCAAAATGCAAGTTTCAATATCACCCACGTAAAACACAAAAAATCATAAAGAAATAAAACAAAAACGTACAAGTATTGTCTGTCGCGCCATCTGTACCTTCGCTAGGGTCTAGCCGCTTCGCCCTCCGGCCATGCTTGCTGTTGTTGTGGACAAACATATTGTCTGATATCGCTAGGAGAGGACCGTCGACCATCACTTGAGTTGATATTACCACCTAGAACAAAATGAAGATGTCAGTGATCTGTCTTTAACTGTCAAAATATATGCCCAAATTATAGTTGAAAGTATAATAAGAAACTTTCTGCGTAACGTTCTATTGTCTACGCTGCTAGCAGGTACTTCACCTACTGATACCTAGACGAGATTTTAGGAGAAACCTGCCCAGACCTTCCCTCTTTAACCTTCTCTCATTCCTAAGCATATGAAGGCCAATTACCGTATTACAAACGTTCAAAATCTAGTCGCAATCTCATCTTAGAGACAATCAATGTCAAAAACTTGTCAAAAATGTAGGTACTAAGGTATTCTTAAAGGCGGGTACTGACCGGCGTTACGGGGCGTAAACAGCGAGCTTTCATGCAGTCAGTACGGGGAAACAAGGTTGCAAGCGCCTTGTTTCCCCGTCCTGACTGCACTGACTGAGTACCCGCTTTATTAGATCGAGACTGGTATTAGAATGCGAACTATGTATCATAAAAATACGGGAATTACGTCTTCAACTAGTACGTGACTACCGTGACTACCTACTATTACTTCGTTTTAGAAATAAAATTGTGCCAAAATCACTACGCATCTATTAATAGACGAACCATAAGAACACTTCACCAAAATAAAACGCAAGAAGATATACAACGCGTCTACGTTTCACACATCAAAATAAATGCCGCATTCCGATACACACCAGTGCGAAGGGAGCCGAAAGGGAGAGTCCCTAGGGAGGTGGAGCCAATGTCTCGGGAGCGACGAAATGGACGAAACTCTTCCAATAGTATGCAAGGAAGTGCATTGTGTGCATGTATGCGTGTCTATGTGTATGTGTGGCGTGGGTGGTCGATTGATAGACGGTCATTCAATCGATAGGTACGTTTTTTGCCGCCGAGTGTACTTTGGGGTGTAGTTTAAAAATTCTGTTGGTTAAACAAGCGAAGGTAGGTACCTGCGTGACTTTGTACGCAAACGTGTTATGTTAGGTAGCGTTGTAAACAAAAGGTTTAATTAGAGTACAAATACGGAGTATTTCATTTTAATCAAAGGTTAAAAAAGTTATGACTTTTAACCAAAATTAATTACCTACAATAATAAATGGACCGCCAAGAGAACAAACAAATCTATCCTTGATCAACTACGCATTAGAGATAGACTATCCACGATCTGTTACCAAAGGATTACCTGTTACTTTGGACACATTGCTCTTGGGGAACCAGATCATCTTGATAAGTTGGTAGTGAGGGGCAAGGTAGATGGAAAAGACCTCACGGCCGGTTATCTAACTGCTGGTCAGACCAAGTAACCGTTCTTACTGGACTCTCTTTTAAGACCGCCCTGAGAGACGCTGAGAGAACCGAACGAATTGAAAGAAAAAATCGTACTTAAAGCCATGAAGGTCTTTCAGGGACACGTCCTTCAGTAATGAAGAATGCGATCTTGAAGAAGAATAATACATTATTTATTTGAAAGAAAGAAAGAAAATACATTTATTTAGCACAGGCTAAAAGACTTACGAGTAACTTAGACTCATAATAGTATACTATCCATCGTTAAGCACTAACAGCTCAACATCAGAATCTAAAAGCAGACGATGAAAACACAAACACAACTTCAGCACTCTGTACTAAAACAGTACAAACTTTGACACCTAAATCACCTGAAATACAATATTCACGTCGATAAAGCGACTGCATTATTTCGATTCCGACACCCAACTATAAATATGTACCTAGTTATATATTATACCCATATATTCTTACCCTTGAAACGGTGGGGAACGACCACTGAATTATTCAATGACACACAGAAAGCCCAAATATAGACATTACTATACTCACGCACACATTCACAGAAATTGTTAGTAATTCAGTTGCATATAGAAATGAGCAATATGTGTATGTAGAACAGTAAGTTCTATATTTGTTTAAAGTTGGTAAGAGGACACGTAAGACAAATAAGTCTTAGGCCAACTGTGGAAGCAAATTTGTACTCATAAGTAGACTGTGTGAATGCACCTTTTGGTAGTTATGTTAGGGCTGCTTCTAATTAGTTATAATATTAAGAGCTACGAGATTTTGTGGGGAAGTTTTAATCATGAATAACGACTTTGTAGTCTAAGTTGGTTTAGTGTTAGAACGTATGGCAGTGTTAGTTACAATAAGGAGATTGTTTTTGTAGAAAACCTATTTTTTTTTGTGTCCGATGTGTTAGCTAGCATGACTTTTTTACGCAACCTAATTGTTTCCTTATCAGCCACAAACAATAAGTCAATATTTAACTATCTAAATCCAGCGTTTTCAAATTCCATCGATTGTCCTTCTTATTTTTGTATTTATTACACGTCCAAATTCTAATTAATTACACTTGCATTTAACAAAATAAAACAACTTAACCAATTAAAAAATACAATAAAAGGGCAAGCAGAGATCGGTTGAAAGTAAATAAATAAACTCGTATAAATAAATTTAATTTCATTCCTCCCCTAAATTGGAGGCGCTTCAAATATTCAAGAGTCGTGAACGCAACCCTTCCTTCAGTTAAGGGCAATACAGACAGTCGTATGGTGCAAGGGAAGAAAATGTACTCGTAGTCTAAAACCAATCTTTGAGTTTTGCAACCACACCTATATACAGTATATACACGCATAAAGTCAAAGTCTCAAAATCAAAATCTTGTAACTGATGAAATGTAACTATAATGAATCTATTTGGGTAGTGCATATTTTACGCAAACTTATTTTTTGCCTAGGACACTTATTATTTCAGCCAAAAACTGAAGTTTTTTCGGCTCAAAGCGAAACTGTTCCCAAATAGAAGTTCCCGGCAGAAGCAGAAGCCTTCACGCACGCTTCTGTTTATAATATGAAATTCTTACTGGGCGACGGTCGCGCGTCAGTCGCGCTGCTAAAGTCGCCTAAATGTGAAAGCGCACTAAGACAAAACTCCCCAAACATTGCTGCCAAAAAGAGAAATTTCTGTCAATATTTTAGAGCTTATGATTAATTTCCTTTACCTTTCCTTCAGCTTATGACTTAGAGCATACAGCCAGAGTAATATACAGACAGACTCGTGTAGAGATCGCGGCAATTTTTCGCCACGTCTGGTAAACAAGCTACCATTGACTTGACGACAGGACGACTAATTACTTAGGTGTTTGATGGCCGATTCTTTTACTTGGACATAGATTGTCTTTTGTTTTGACTCTTCTAGCAATAGACTGCATTATGTCGTAACTTGGAAGCTAACTATTTTAAACGCAGCTTTACTTCCCATATTGAAAATAACTTCATATCGTCGGCAAAGAAAAAAGACTAATAAACGTTTAAATTTGACAAAAACGTTTGACATTTTTAGTATGATCAATGTTAGGACCGTTACCTAAAGTGACCTCTCTCTAAAACCACATTATCCAAAACATATTTTCATACTGTCTTTCAATATCTTTCTTTTCACCGAGATTGAAATAAAATAATAACATACCTGAAACCTTCTCATATCTCTAGGGTTCCCAGCATTCTTCAAACAATTCTGGTTGCATTTCAGGAAGAACTTCAAGAAAAACCTGCAACAAAACCACAATTTTAATACTGTGAACATGGAAACTGTTTTGTAAATCTTTTTTTATATTAAAAACTGTCACAACTTTATACTGGGACCGTAAAATATCGGCGGGCGTGTGAACAGATAATATGCTGCAAATGAAGCGGACACATAAATCAAACGTCGGCAACATATGAATTATAGACACAACAGTACTGTTTCCTATTAAAATTGTTGTAGAAATATTAATACAATTTACAGTAGCACGTGAAAATCTACAGTCAAGCATCTACATCAGTTATACTCAACCTGTGGCCTGTGGGCCTTTGTGATTAGCCCACCTCGAGTTACAAATTTGGTCTACATGGCATGTGGCTTCATGATAATCTTATATTTTAAAGGTTACAAGATCATCTATTGTATGGCTAGTTTTATTATTTTCTTTTTTCATTAAAGTAAATACATCGTCAGTTTTTAGTTACGTTTTTAATTAACACAAATTTCCTTGCGGCCTGCGACACCATGACTGAAACGTGTTTGTGGCTCCTATAAAAAAAAGGTTGAGTATGGCTGATCTACAAGGTCGTGTGAAGTAGATACTCTTAGTTTGAAAGACAACACTGTCGAAAATGTTAGGAGGAATTTGAAAAATACGATCAATGAAACGAAAAAGCGTAGGAATACTAATCTAAATTAGCATAACATGTAGCTTAACATCGGTAGTAACCAAATTACTTCCAAGAACTTCGGCTGTTTCAAGTTCACAAACAACTTTGCCAGCTGTTTCCACTTCACTACTACGCAAGCCACTACGTAACGTATTAATTTGTTTCTCGTGTTCACAAATTTGTATCTTCCGCTCTTCCGTTCAAACTACAGTTTTTGCTTCATTGATAGCCAATGTGTGAACTTTACGACGTTTTTATTTTTTTGCGCCATAAACGAAAAGCCGTGTGACGATTTAAAAAAGAATATCAAATGAACGTAAAAGGAAACAAAACGTATGGACAAAGTGCAGACAGCAACTAAAATCCGACTTCATTTTTGGAAATAAAAGACTAAAGGACCCACGTTGTTTTATTGGCTGTCAAAACGAAACCTCGAAACGGAATCAAACAATTTCCAACGGAAAGTCTATCGGACCAACTATCGGCATATCGGATTACACACAATAGTCGTACTTTGCAATTTTATTTGGAGTTCTTTGTTGGTGTAGTGTGGTCTTTATGTCGTCGTCCTAAGGTCCATGAGAGGTGTTTGTATAAGTTGGTTGGTGCGTAATGTTGAGCGTACGATCAGGCGGGCGATCACGATGAATGCTTTAGCAGAAATATTTTACATAGCCTGAGGCACCGGCGATGCCGCCACGCCGAATATTGCTGTGCCAACACGTGTGGATTTAGTAGAGTTGTCAGACACCCCTAAATGTACACTATAAATTATTCCCCTTCATGAATGGTGAGGTTGTGTTTGACTTGAGAAATGATTTTTCAATAATCGCATAGAATTAGGAGGTTATGTTTATGATTGAAACTCGGATGTGAAATTAGACTTCGTTGTAACTTGTACGGTAGAAAAGACCCAACCAACCAGATATGTAACTTAGATTTTGGACAGGCAAGCAAAGCAGTCAAGCGAAACGGATTCTTACTATAAATTAAAGTTTATTAATGTTATGATTTTTTTTATTTCGTTTATGGTTCTTATCCCTCTTTCAATTTTAAGTGTGTGGGGGTGTGTGTGTGTAAGTATGTGAGTGTGTGTGTATATATTGTTATGTTAATATTAAACAAGCTGTTAATCATAAAATTGTATTGTCATAATATTTTTTTTGGACATTTGCAGAGTACGGGAACATAAAAAAAAATCTTCAATAGGTAATGCTGTCATTCAGATTCATGGTGTTTATTGATTTCCACCAGCTCTTTGTTCTTCTCATTCAATAATCAAAAAAGTTAAAAATATTTTTTTCTCCAGCCCCTATTAATTAACCCTAATTAATCTAATAACATTCTGTTTTTTTTTGGTGACTAGCAGCCGTAACAACAGCTCCATACAAATAGTAAAAACGTATCCAGATAGGAGCGGCGCGGCGTTGGTACCGCGCGAACGTATTTGTGGTGCCCGCGGCGCTACACATCTGTTCCCGCATTATTTATGTTAAACACCTTATGTCACAATATTGCGAGTTACGACTTTACGAGTTTACACGACTGTCAAACGACTTGCCGTGAATGGGTATTTTATTTTAAGAAGTACAATAAGTAAGTAGGCCTTGTTGGGTTTGTCGCTAGCGTGATACAAGTATGGACGGTGAAAGGGTTTAGTGTCCACGCAGCTTTCTTTGAAGCTCGCTGCCTTATAAACTTTTATTCACGAGACACGCTCAGGCAAGCGACCAAAATACCTACTAACCTGCCCTTAATTTGTTCCCGCATTATTTATGTTAAACACCTTATGTCACAATATTTCTAGTTACGACTTTATGAGTTTACACGACTGTCAAACGACTTGCCGTGAATGGGGATTTTATTTTAAGAAGTACAATAAGCAAGTAGGCCTTGTTGGGTTTGTCGCTAGCGTGATACAAGTATGGACAGTAAAGACTTCAGTTTGCACTCAGCTTTCTTTGATCTTATGTGCCTTATAAACTTTTATGCATGAGATACGCTCAGGCAAGCGACGAAGTACCTTAAAGGATGCCTTTAATTTTAAGTTGCTCACCAAACTTCAGTTTTGTTCGCCTATGTTTTAGCATACAGTATTTTTTAATGCAGGATCGTCAGATATAGTTGAAGTTTAGTAAGAAACCGATAGATGTTGTCGACTGAAATTTATTTTGATAAATGAGCTGTTTGTGTTTTTTCAATAAAATTACATTTTATTCGAGAACATCCATCGGTTTCTTACTAAACTTCAACTATATCCGACCATCCTGCATACTTATCTCTTTTGTTGACTGTACATACCTGCCAAAATGAATCTTTTGAAAAAAAATCATGACACTGCTCTGTTGATAACCAATTGATAGATTGATTTTATTTTTTACATTGTTTTATTAAAACCTTGTTTTTTCCTCAAATTGCATGTATTAAGTAATAAGTAGGTACGCTATTTTCTTTGCAAACATTATTGTATCCAAAATTCAAGTAAACACAAATATGTTTCCCCTGCCCCCAGTAAGACGCATCGTAAAAGTCCTCCCCTGGTCATAGAAAGCTCGAAGCATTAATATCATTGTAAGGGCTACCTGACAGTTGCGTTATCCTACGGTATCGCTCTCGCGGTGACCGGTAAGCCGAAAAATTATTACCTTTAGGTAAACAGAATGAATGGGTTTTACTGATGATAGGCTTTTTTGGAGTTTTAGAGGATGATATAAAAGAACTACAATTATTTTTGTAGCAACTCATTTAAAAAAAAAATTTTGCGTTCATATTATCGCTTCTTAAACCAAAGATTAAATCAACAATACATAGGTACGTCTCGTTCCCATTAACTTATAATACCAATAGAATACAGTCACGTGAGTAACTGAATATTCTATTAATATATAAAAAACCTAACAGCGCCCCGCGGTTTCACCAGCATAAGTATCGATCCCGTGGGAATATTAGGATAATAAAAAGTATCCTATGCGTTATTCTGATGTATAAGTTATATTACTGTAAAGTTTCATCAAAATCCGTTCAGTAGTTATTGCGTGAAAGAGTAACAAACATCCATCCTCACAAACTTTCGCGTTTATAATATTAGTAGGACATCCTTTAATGTGTCATTATGACTCAGCTCAAAAATATCACAGCAGAAACAACTTTCGATACCTATAAAATAATTATTAAAGTTACAAATAATAAGTCGTCAAAAGAGAATATGCCTGTTTAAGAGTTTAAAAGGTAAGGTTTATTAACTTGGCACGAACTGTTAACGATCGTTTCAGCCGTGAAACCACAGTGAAAACACCCGCACTTAACTTTGTTGGAAACCTTATAATGGTCTCTCATATAAGTTCCTTGGTATGTTTTATACCTACTATGTAACAACTTGAATAATAGTAGATACCATATAATTATAAGTTATTGACTTAGTGACTCTGTGGCACCTGAAATGGATATGAACTATTCTGAATACAGAAATATACTTTTTTTCTACACAGTGGGTTTAATCCGAAATCCAAGAAGAAACTTTGTAGGTAGTCCTCGCATTTTCATACGACTATAAGAAGACGGATGAAAGAAGATTGCATGCAGCGGAGATGAGAATGTTGAGATGGATGTGTGGAGTGACGAGAATGGATAAAGTAAGAATTGAGTACCTATATAAGAGGAAGTTTGAAAGTGGCGCCAGTGACGGAAAAGTTGAAAGGAAATCGTCTGGCTTGGTATGTGATGAGAAGGGACGAAACGCATCATGTGACTAAAAGAGTGATGAATATACATGTTGATGGATGGATTGTGTGAGGAATGATATGAAAGAGAAAGGAGTGAATGATACCATGACGGGTGACAGGGGAGAATGAAAGAAGAAAACGTGTTGCGCCGACCCCAAGTAACATGGGATAAGGGCAGGAAGAAGAAGAAGAAGAAGAATTAATAGCAAGACACACCGCTTCATAAACTTCAATAATAAAAATATCATCTAATAATGTTCTTTGTGAAGCTTCAGCAGCTATGTACACATACACCCCTACTTACATATCTCACTATTCGATGGAAAAAAAATCTAGTACGGCATTAAGTCGCGGGAAAGAGCCGAGCCAGTAGGTTGCCCTCTTTCAAGTCAAGTCGGAACACTTGAATACCCCCTCCCCACACCACCGCCACGGCATAGACTATGTTTATTTGCATCGGATATTTCTTGAGCAAAAAAAAAGTCTACGACTGTAAATAATTTTTTGATACGCAGAACTGTTGAAGTTGAAGGTATTTAAGTCAGATTATTTATTTGGAAAGAGAACTTTTTTTTAACCGACTTCTTTTAGAAATTTTTTGGTACTATATAGTTTGGCTTTCTTTAAGTTTTGTGTATAGGTAGCAAAGTAGTGTGATTTTAACACTGACTAACTTATTCCCAACATTAATAAACTTCATGTTTTTTTCAAAAAAATCCAAGTATTGCGACGAAAAAATGATCTACATAGGTATTCAAATAAACAGGTAGGTACTCATCAAACCCACACCCAAATATCATAACATAACTTACACAAACTAACATAACCCTGAACCTCAACACAACGCCAAAGAAAAATTCGCTAAACCGCATTCGAAAATCGAACTACGCAGATCCGACAACAAGCGGTCTCTTATAACTTTTCCCTTTTAACCTTTCGTCCCCCCCTTGGCCCCGCGGGCCGCGGCCCGTCGCCAGCTCCCTCGGGAGGCGGTCCCCAGGGCCGGCATCGACTCCCCTGGTGGGCCCCTCCCCTGCCACCACTCAATACCGACACGCCAAGCGGACGCCAAAGATTAAGCAGGTGGAATTAGTGTTTATTGTGTCAAATGGGACGTTTGTGGTTTTCGAGTGTTGTAAAGTTTGTTTGTATTTATTTGAATGAATCAACTACTTAGTTCTGTGGCATAATTAGCCTAAAATAACTTCGATGTATCGATCATCATTTAAATGCCACCGACTACATGAGTAGAGTTTATCGTATAAACGTAATAATATCTTTTGCACTTAATAAAATAAATAAAAACAAAAAAGATAAACATATTTAAAACTAGAGTACAATGAGCGGTCTTATCGCACGAGACGATCTCGTGCACACACACATCGTTTTAAATGACTGAAATAAAGGAGGCATCTTTATTTTCATGATTATTCCTTGAGAAATCCAACCACTATTTCGACTGACAGTTCTTGCTGAGCTACAACTTCTAGAAAACAGACTTTGTAGCAAAAGTTGACCTTGGCAGGAAAGTTTACCTTTTCGGAGACACTGATACAGATAGTCGTATCTGCACCCATCTAAATAACATCGTCGAGTTAATCTTTGCGTAACATGCGACGGGCCCATAGCGGGCCGAGTTTTCGACTTGTTTTTCCGCGTGCTTCCATAGCAGGCGTTAATATTTCAGTGTGTACCAAATTCAAGGGTTAACTGTTCCCCGTCTACGTTGACGGTGTAAATAGACCGAACAATTGAACGATTTCTATTGTGATTAAATAGGACTGGGTACATGATTTGTATATGTTTTGGTATTTGGTACGTGCAGTACGTATAGGTCGACAATGCTGACGGGTCGGACGGTCTGTTAAAGTCCACACAATGTCATGACCTCTTGAAAACTACTGCAATAATCTGATGTAAAGATAGCTCACCATAATTCTTAAACACATATATTGTGGGTAGCAAACTTCAAGCAATAAAAGTAAACTTTGTTTTGAACAATATACTCGTAGGTACCTCTAAGACATTGGTCACACTGCTAAATGTCTGGTAGACATTAAATGATTTATGATTGTTAACTAAACCAAGCAAATACCCATAATGAACTACTTTCTTATCTCTACAAAAATGTACTTTACCTACCAAACGAATAATTTTTTATGTCTCAATTTTTATTTTCCTCCGAATCTCTGACTTTGTATTACAAAGTAGAGTTGCACTCATCGATTTCCATCCATGGTTCGGGACTTTCACTTCCTTACAATGCTTCCTATAGATATCTATACATATGGAAGGCTGTAAATATAAAGCACTGTAGTAGTTTTTCCAATGTGTCGAGTGAGGAGGGTATCGCGGGCGACGCAGCATCCCGGCGTCGTCATGGCAACGCGATAAAACCTCGCCTTTTCATAGCCCTCCGTAACAGTAAACGTTAGTTTCAGAGAATTTTGCTTCGACGGAAATTGTATGGTTTTATGTTGAACGCGTATTGAGGATAAAGAGTTTTTGAAAAATCATGTGAATGTTTATATTTTGTAAAGTGATTTTGAGACATTTTTTTTAACTAGGAGGTTTTTTCTGGGTATTCATTCTAAGTTGACTTGTTTATTGAAGCCACCGGTAATTCATTTTCCATCAAGCCAATAAAAGGCTAAGTAATTACTGTGATAAAACTTCTTGAACTCCAAAAATAAGGGTTAGATAAGCATGTAAGGATCGGCTTAGTAACTACCTAATGACATTTGACAAATATGACGTTGTCTATGTCACTTTTTCTGTTTTGTTTATTTTCTTTCGTAAACGAACATGCTGTGTTTTACATTTTTTTTACACAGCACTTTCTTTTGCGACTAAATAAGACATTTTCCTTGTCTTTAAATGGAATAAAAATCCATACTAATATGTAATAATTATGTAATTTCGAAAGTAAAATAACATTTTTGAAACTTGGAACCAATATTTTTCTGAAAGTTAGTCATTCTTTCCTTATCCTACAATAAAATTAAGTAAATGTTCTTCTGCAATTCTTGCATATACTGTAGTAGGTACTCTTTCAAATCTAAAAGCGCTTGCTCTCGGAGTCGAGTAGTTTCCAATTGACAATGTACCTACTGGTAGACGAGGCAATCGCTCGCGGCTTGTAAGCGCCTTTGCCTCCTCCCGTCTGCCAGAATTCTGTTAAAATACTTGTTGTAGCTACTCAGATGTATCTTGTTAACTTTGATTATAATAATATGTATTTATGTATTGTTAGGTCATGCAGCAGATAGAAAATAATGGGAATCTGGAACTTACATATACTATGTAAAGAGATAGGAAAGGACAAAGGGACAAACAAGCAACAGACAAACAACAAAGGACTGTTCTAAATTGTCTTTGATTGTGTAAGCTACAAAAATGAAGTACCAAAATGATTTTTTGGATTGTCGGTAATAGAATTGCAAGAAGACGATCATAAGACTTTAGGGGTCTTGAAAAAACAACATATCAACAATTTTTAATTCGGCTGAAATCTTCCAATTAGATGATATTCTAACCTAACTAATATTAACATCACTTTAAAGTGACGAAAATGTATTTTTTTTAGCATAGTCTCATCACGCACATTATATCTACACTAATTAATAAGTGGGAATGCGTCAAGGTTAACATCTATACATTCATCTACCTAAAAAGCGTCATAACCTTCCCGTTAATATTCATAAGCCCCAACTAGTCCGAATGGCATCACACTTGAAACATACACATTCGGTACCTACATGGCTACATTGGTCTTTCGTGCACAATCAACATACAAAGACATGGGCCAACATTACGGGGCATCACTTCATTGTGGGCACCGGTCTAATTGTAAGTACACTCTAGGGCACTATCAGCCGCTCAGCGATCCGCCGGGTAGGCGTGGGCCACTAATCTTCGACCCCTACATACCAATACGCTTCACCAATCCCCCAAAAGAAAACAGAACTTCTTTCCTAGAAATAAAGTCGGTTTTCGGTTGGACAAAAAAGGTCGTATCTGCAAACGTAGCGAGGGTTAACGCACACTATCAACTCATTAAATTGCATCGCCTTTTTAATGAGTCTGAAAGTGAACAAAGGATATTGAGCGCGATTACATTAAGTACCTAGTTGTAGTGTTAGAAAGGTAAGATAGTGTTTTGTGGACTATTTTCACGATGTTTCCCGGTTACTGTTTTGTTGTTAAATGAAAAACTTTGAACGTTGTGGTGTTGTGCGGTTGTACGAGTAAGTGTCGGAATTTCTGTACGGAGTTGCTTTTTGATGCCAATAATTGTGTTATATAGGGTGGCTGATAATTAGTGACCGATACTTAAACACGTGATTTTACTCATCATTATGAACAACTTTTATTAAGGGACCAAACTTGAAATCGCGAAAAAAAAAAAACAGCTGTTCCCTACATTTATGTTCGTATTTAACTCGTCAAAATGTAGAGAACAGCTGTTTTTTTTTCACGATATCAGGTTTGGTCCCATAGTAAAAGTTGTTCATAATAATGAGTAAAATCACGTGTTTAAGTATCGGTCACTAATTACCAGTCACCTTATATTTGCGTCCTGGATTGTTTTGCTCATCAATTTATTTGCAGTAATTTTACAAGAGTCAGATCTAGGGGGAATCGCAGTCAAAGAGGATGTGTGACAGTGACTTACATAGGTAAGATGTCTAAATAATCTAAATATCGATCATTTTGAAGGATATTGTTAATCCATTGCTTCATATGTTTGACAAATTTATCTGCTCAACAGCTTAAATAAGGCAATGAATGTTGTTAAGCTGTCAAAATGAAAACCATTGGTTTTGATAGTGTGTTACGCAATTACCCGACTGATGAGTTCACTGCAGATACTGGTCCTTCTCATCAAACTATCGAATGCAGAACATTTTGTTACTAAACAGAAATTATCATATGCCTCCTTCTTGCTTCGCCGTAGTCGGATAAAAAGGGGCGGTCAATGGTATGTCGAAGAAAGCACTTCATCATTTAACAATATTATTCATACTTCACCCAATAATTTAACCCGCACTAACCCTTCCCCACAACATGATAACCTCAACACAGATAGTTTCTACCTTTTACTTTTATGTAAATACATGAAACATTATTACATGCCGCCCTCATATTTACCCGGTGAATATGCTATAAAGTGATATCACGTGATCGTTTTCGGCCGGGTAATAGTTATAAATTACCCGGGTAGTTTATAAAAGCCGGTTAACCCGAGGTAAGCGGACAAGGAGTATAATTTATTATTGGGAAATTCGCGGGCGCGTATTTTCATACGCTATGCGGATCATGCTGCACGTAATTGAAGTGGCTTTATTAAGTGTGTAAGGTTTTGGTCCTATGCTAATTAATTGGACATTCTACAACGGTAGGTACCTTATAACATTATCTTCTTGGGGTTTTTTAGTGTTATCAATTACTAGCTTCTGCTCGCGACTTTGTTCGCGAGAAGAATCACGTTTAAACATAAAACATATCCTGTGAGACTCAGCAATAGTGTTTCTATCAGTGGAATAATGTTTGTAATCGGATCACTAGTTCCGAAGATTACGCCCCACATACCCACAAATGTATTTATTTATACTTTTTGTACACCAAAAAATACTTAATAATTTTTTTTTATTTAATCACATAATTATCAATCAAGCCATCTAGATTAAGTGTTGGAATACAACAAAATATATCCGAGAAAGTTTACACCGTACGGCATTTCATACAAAATTTCAATTGTTTTTCGAAATAAATGAACCGATTTTAATGAAACTTCACACGCATAAGCAGGATGCAAAGGTCTAAAAAGTTACATAAGAATATTTTCACGTAGACTTCGCTCGATATCATTCAAGACTTGATCTTATCTTATTTTCTACTTTTACAACTAAAGAAAGTAGTTATATAACGTCCATGTTCTTCACACCATACATAACAGGATAATCACCTTAACTCAATTAATCTGCCTAGCCTTTTCCCAACTATGTTGAGGTCGGCTTCCAGTCTAACCAGCAGCTGAATGTTACAAGGAGCCGATACCTCTTGGTAAGACTGGTTGTCAGACTTTTTGGGCTTCTGACTACCCGTAACGACTGTCAAAGATCTACGAATGTCAGCCTGGACCATCGGTTTAACGTGCGTTCCGAGGCACGGAGGGGTCTCGATATCTAATGGATGGTCACCCATCCATGAACCGACCGCGGCAACCGTAGCTTAACCTTCGATTGACCCGTGCGGCTGTTATTATTTGACCTTCACCAAAACCTATCTATCTTACATAGAAGGCCACAGGATAGTCACCTAAACTAGCCTATAATACTGAAGCATGGATAGATTTTTGGCAGTCGAATGAGAAATATTCGCGGCTACTGTGCGCACTGTATCATATCCGCAAGAGGGACCCACTGAGTTATTGTACCGTCCGTACACTCGCGCGCTAAAGGGTTAACACCACTTGTGATTTGGAAAATTGCAGCTGGTAATTTTTTTTCTTTTTACTTTTTTGTTTTAAAAAGTTTTAATTTAAGTAGGTACTAGTAGTTAGTAGTATTTTTCGATATGTGTAATGTGTGTTTACTAAAAATATTTTCTTTTCTTATTCTTATAAACAAAACAATGATGAAACCGGAAGTGTAACGAATTTTTATAATCAGCAATACGTATTTCCATATGTATTTATTAAATAGTTCTAAAAATAATTCAACTACACACTTATAATGATTATTATAAGTTTAATCATAGATAAAGTACAGATACAAATTCAGAATACATTTAATAAAACTAACAAGAAACTGTCATCAATCATAACGAAGTCAAAGTGTTATGTGAGCGACTGTACCAGATGCTTTACATTCACGAGCCCTACAGGGTATTTATCACGAGAAACTTTTAAGGTAAGCATATTTACGTCCCTTTAGTGGAAATATCTGATAAACTGCGATAGCCACGAATAAAGAAATTTTTGGATATCGGAAAATAAGTTTATATTAGTTATAGAATAGAATACTCTTTATTATGTACACCATATAAATTACAGACATAATTAGTTATTTTTAACTTTTTTTCCTTTTAATGAAATAATAAAAATAAAGGCCCATCACGGCATGATTTATCGATACTTCATATTAAAAACTATCCACATAATCATTTCAATGTGAAAATTAGAAAACCACGTGAATCGATTTTTACTTTTACCGATTGTTTTTGAATTCTTGTTCTCTGTTATCAATTTTCCAAACAGCCCTACTCAACTATCTAAACAATAACCAGAACAAAGTGTTGTAACAAAACAACGCGAAAGGTATCTACCGAAAACCAAAACATAAACGTTATATCGCCGATCCTACCAAACTGCTCTATCAAAATATAACGACTGCGATAAAAACGATGGAAAAGAAACCAAACGTTTCCGACGAATTTCCAAAGATCGTACAATAACGGTGTTCACATCTCTTTCTTACATAAGTGTAAAGTATATGTCTATCTTTTTTTAGCGGGAATTTTCCGTTTTATAGGCAAGTCGATAATATTTGGACCGCTCTGCGAGATATGAGTGTTAAATATTTTATGATGTCCAGTGCGGACTTCAGAGTTTGAAGTCGGCACGATCTTGTAAAGCCTTGTACGTTGTATAACGATACGCCGTCTGCAATTTTACTACACCGCTTATCTTATTGCGAACATCTATCAAGTTTAACTTCGACTTCAGTTATACAGCTTATTCGCTTATTCTGTCTTTACGAAGAAAGCTACAAAGTTTGTCCTGCTATCCTAACAGCGATGGCAGTTTCATTTGCAGTAGAGACTCAATCGTTTTCTACTTTGAATAAAAACGTAATAAAATCCAAAAACGACCACTATCAGCCATTTAATCTATTCATTCGATCTACTTAATTACAACTCAGTTTTTTGTCACGTTTGTCTCTTACAAACTGTCTTGGCGTAATGTCATTAATCTTAGGAGGCTGGCAGCGCAGCAAACGACCTCCCGTTAAGACCCTCCATGGGCTGGGTGCCCCGTAATATGCTTATACAACCAGAACACGGAATAACTAAACACCAAAACCGTACAAGCCAAACACAACCTTCCACTAATTGCTATTAGTATCATTAACGCTTGTACAGTCCACCGCCCCTTCCAACCTTTGGCCGCGATGCCAAATAGAAAATAAGAAAATAAAGGAATCCAAGCGCGAGAAAAAAAGGTAGTACGTAAGATGTATTTTTTCGCAGAGAAGCGTGTCGGTAGCATTGTTAAATATATCGTCCAATCAGTATCTCGGAACGAGGAGGAATTAGCGTTTCGAAGTGAACGACGGAGCGACGAATCCTGGTCTACCCTTTTATGCGGCGCAGCGTAATAAAAAAAAAAAGAAATCTTATTTGAATTTGGAAGACGAATTAAAAAAGAAAATGAATTCTGCACTAATTTAAACAGAGAGAGTTTCTAGACGATTTTCGGGGATCGGTCCAGCTTAATTAATGCATTAGAGTTGAAAGTCCCGACGACTCTTCATTTATCCGGCGAGCCATCCATTTTACTTTGTGTTTAACGTTTCATATCCGTAATAAGATTAAATTATAAACTTTTTTATAAATTGGAAAAGGTTTCTATCAAAAGTTATATAAATATTATTATAGAGTAGATAATATAACTACTATTGTAGGTGTCAGTACTAACAGCATTTTATATGTCCCCAAAAACTAATCAGAGTTAAGAGGATGACCACCCCACATTGATCCTTAGCCATCAGAAAGGTTACGAAGGCACTTCATCTTCATTCGGGAATCCCTTTAAGGAATCGTATCAGTTGTAATGAAAGCTAATTCTTTCATTAACTCTCCGTGACAACGGGAAAAAATGTAAGACAAACGAAAATAAATGTAGAGGAACTTTGGATAAGTAAATGTTTATATCTTATGAGCGGTTTTTCCGATTTTAAACGTTGTTTTTGGATACTTTACAAATGATTTGGAAAACGTAGATAGATTATTATAATAAGATAACTGTTGATATAGTATGTTTATCCTACGAAGCAACGCGCGCTTTACTTGTGGTAACCAAGTGTACGAACACACTGTGAATGTGTCCGTGAAGTAGTGTCAGTGACACACACACACACTCACACACTCACATCCGACTTCACCATTGTCTCGGACAGTACCGAGGGCTGCTTCGCTTACACACACATTCCCAGCATGTTTGTACACTTGGTAAACACAAGTAAAGCGTGCGTCTCTTAGTGAAATAAAAATACTGTATCTGCCATTGGCATTTCAGGTGAAAACAACATTGAGATTAAGACAAAATATTATTCTATCAGTGATACTACTTTGACCTTGTCTTGGCCTAGCGAAGTACGGAGTTTCAATACAATAAGAGGTCAGCTAATACTGGTTTTGGAACCTCTGATGTGCTGCCTACCATACAACCTCACCTTTGTAATCTAATTGTCTTCTTTTTTGGGATTCTTGCACGTAGGTACCTACACCGTACAACCCTGCATTCCTACTGCAATATATCCGATTTATCAAATATATAAATCGTAACCCGATCTGACAAGGCGTTAATGGGTAGCTCAATGCAATTTAATCTACCCCAGTTGGCGTATAACCGAATTTCTTCCTTATACGCACATTTTAGCGGAGAAAAAAATGTTTAGGGTTCTCTCTGTACGGGATGTTGATTTGGTTAGCATAGATTTTTGGCTTTTTTTTATCGAGCCTGACTTTGATTTCTATATTATGGGGCTTACAGGACCTAAACGCAAAAAAACGCAAGTTTTAGAAACAATAAAAATATAATTATGATCGATTACAGTAAACAAAATGAGAAAAATATATGATATTCTTCAGGATATATACTAAGTAAATAGTGTGTTTTCAACATTATAAAACTTATTTGATATGATAGAAAAAAATCATGAACATAGCTCTAAAAACTTTATTTTTACAATAAAAACCATACTAATATCATAGAATAATTCAGATTTTTGTCAGATTATTCAACAAGCAACATACTAAAGCACTAGTGTTTTAATGTTTTAGTCCAAACAATAGATTTTTTGTAAATAGATAATTGCTTCTTATTTTGCAATAAATTACCAGCGTTGTGTCATCGCGCTTCTCTTTCTTTTCTATGCAGTTCGACAGTTACCGCTCTTTAGGTCATGTCCCCTTACAATGCAAGCATTAATGGTAGTAGGATCCCTTAGCAAAATTTTAATATATTAAGATATCACTACCGAAATGACGACTAAAAGAAAAAGACATGTTGCGAAGACACCAAATAAACTAGGTTAAGGGAACAGAATGAAGATGATGATGATAATCAATAAATATTTTAAACTGGAACACAGTTTTTGTTTGTAGAACATAATTTAGGGCTCTGACTTCTATTCTCGCTGTAACAAAATCTTAAGAATAATAATAATTAACTAAGAAAAGACTGCTAGACTCCTTTAAAGTTTTACGAGTAATAGCCAATAAAAATATTACAATATTGGATTCTAATCCAACTGGTATCATATCGTACATCTAGTGTGCACAAGATGTGTATCTAATATCAGTCGTGCACCCCCCGACATGTGAAACTAGCAATATAAAGTGAAAATTGAATTTACAACTGACAATTGAAGAAGGCGCTTCCATCAAAGGCGACCCCTGCGACATGTTTGCCGAAATACATTTTAAAAGAGCTCTCTATTCCTATAAAGAAGAATTATTGCGTTATATCGAAAGTGTATGTAAGTGTAATTTTACTTCGAAAATCAATCGAAGCCGAATATTTTTTTCTAAACATCGTATTTTTTATATTTTTGTGAAAAACTGCAGTAGTTAAAATAATTTAAAACTTCATCAAGATTCGTGATTTTTTGTTTTGTAAAGCTACGCTAGCACGGTTCTAAAATGGCCAACATTTAATGACGACCTTAACTCTTCAAACGATTCAATTTCGACGTTCACGTTTGACTCTATTATTATACCCAAGTATTCGTGCATAAAGTCATTGAAAGTAATGTTCAATGATATTGTATTAAACCAATAAATCCTCAATAAACACTCATCGTACCATCATAATACAAGCAAACAAACACACAAACAAACCACGCTAATGCAATTTACAAAGCAGCCAATCACGAGAGTCAGCCACATTGTTGTACAGTCGCCGTCAAAGAGCCAAAGGAAGCTCAGTGTTCCTTAATAATTAATTGGCGCTTAAACGCGCTGACGTCTTGGAGGCTCTCCGAGCCCCTAAGGGGAGCACTAACAGCTCCTATGCATATGCTTGCTACCCGTAAGTGGAGATGGGTTTGCTCATGTTTTGAATTTGTAAATTGTTATACAGAATGAGATTTCTGTTGATAGGTGAGAGTTGAGTTTGCGTTCGATCGTGTTAAATACGGTTTTTACTGTGAAATAGATGTAAAGAATGTTAACTTTTGGTCGAATTTTCAACTCTGTATAATTTGAACGCATGACTTATTTTGCAATTCCATTCAACTTTAATAAAATATCAATTAGTGAACAATATTTCAAATGGCTCCAAACCAAACCTTCTCCCCTAAAAAAATCTGTAAAATCCTAATGACAAAAGTCACTATCATCAAGCTAATGGACATAAAACTGTGGTTACGCTGTAACAGGGTCGATTCAAGCCGCAATTAACTAAACGCAAAATTGAAGAAGATTGGAGATACTATCAATCAAGTAAAAGGGCATGATTACATACAAATCTAGATAAACAAATGAATGGGCCACTCGTATAAATTGAATTTAAGTGATGTTTTGCTTTTTTGTGGTTTTTGACAGAAGATTAAATTTTAAACGGTTTTTAAGTAGAAAAAGAGTACTACGTTGATACTTTTAATGAAAGTAACTTTTTGATAGATACGGGAAGTCATCATGTAGTATCTAACAATGAAGTAAATACTCTTAATAAGCGTGTTAATTCTAAAACATGCTGTCATCATCACCATTTCAACCGAACATGCTGTAGATTAGAATATTTAATCGGAAGAGTAAAATAGAGAGAGAGAGAGAGCTAGAGTAATTTCCTGTATCCTTACAAAAACATGAAGTTTATTGAAACTACATAATATCGAATATCTCACGAAATATGGTTTAGTGGAGACGGTTGAACATAATGCCACATCCGGTCATCAACAGTGAGTTAGTTACTACATCACAGACAGAATAAAAGTAACAATTTGTTTGCTATCTGACCCCAACTCACGCGATGTCATCATAAAAGCAACAATTAACTTTAGTTTGTTTTACTACCAAGTACTGGGTGTGTTTGTCTTCAAAGGAGATGTCACGCGTGAATTTGTATTTAAATTTAATGACGCATTTACATTACCGCTTTTATTACCAACACTAATGAACGAATAGCAATAAAACCAGATATCTGGCGTAAACTCCCAGAAAAATACACTCCTCTGAAAATATATATTACAAAAGAACGTCTATTATTAGGTAGGCCCAATATTATTTAAGCCTCGCCAATATGGCAGTATTACAGTTGAAATTCTCAACGAGTGGTAGGAAAGAGGGCGGATGATAAAACTCCGTCGCTAATTAAATGGGCTCGAGACGTCCTATTCTTAATAGATTTGTCGTTAATTTGACGTAATTTTGTCGAGCTCAACGTTATATAAACCGTCGAATAAAATTTAATTAGAAATCATATTTGGCAGAATTAAATATTCTCGTTTCGAAGAAAATTATAAGACGAGTAGTAATGATGTTAAAATATATAATACATTTAATGTGGTGGTTTTATAAAGGCAGAGGTGTGTGTAGGTTTGGTAGTAAAATAGCTCCATAGATTAGATCCTACACTGGGATCGGACTAGTTGCAATTCATCATTATTATTCCAGACAATTTATCAAGCGGTTGGCTCGCCGCGCCCGACCGGATCGCACATTCTAACGAGATGGTGAATTTTCACCGAATAATTTGCGAACCGACGAATCACGTATTGGAATCGGGAATGAGGTCGGAATTGAGATAGAAGACCCGAACATTGTGGAATAAAAGGAGCTTCCAGTAAAAGATTTGCGTTGAAAGATAATAGGAATGATCATAATTAATGAGGGATGGAAATAAATAAGTACTACCTAATTTTGTCGAAGAAGAATTTATAAAATATAAACTACTGCCAAATTAGGTTCGCATGATGTTCCCCGTCGTCACTGGAGCGCCTACAGTCAGAGGGTCGATGCGATTACGGGAGCTTATTACTGCGACTTTATCATATTTCAATTTACGATCACCACCCAGACTTATCGAGTAGAAAATCGGAGGGCAACCAATACGCAGATATAAATCAGAAATGAGACGTCTCATTACCGAAATAATATGATTTATTGATTTTGTAACATCTTATTTCACTGGAAAGCTTCTTCTATACAGGATTTTCGTAAATGTTATTTCCTTATGGTACAGAATATCAATGTAAATTATTTAAAATTTAATACGCAGGATAAAATTCATAAGCTACGAAAGTTAGCCGCTAATATTACATAGGAATTTTAAGCTGAACAGTAGCATTAGATAAGTTGGCGGGCAAGAAAATGCTTGGTCGGAGGGAATAAGAAAACGGTCCTAGTTGTTAAGTCTTGCACAGTTTCTGTCGCTATCTCGTGGATAAGAAGCCTAATCACCAGTCGTCGTGTCTGTATCGGGCCGAGCGAAGCGCGCGAGTATTCCCCAGGGTACTCTTTTGGGACCAGTTTTCTTTTTTGGTTTACATTACACTGTAAGTGTGCCGAATTCTTTTGTTGCCGCCTCCGCTTTTTGTACAGATTTGTGTGATTTGTATTGTGTTTACTTGTGTTAGTATCGTTTTAAAGGGATAAGTAGCGTAATTTGACGTGAAATGTATAAAGTGTAGCAACAGTGTGGATAAGCTTATGCCTAGGTACAGAATGAAGACTAAAAGCATGGATGGTATAATAATGTAGTTAAAACAAACCTCTGATAAAGTACCTACTCTGATTCTACAGAACAAAATACAGCCACACATAATAAAAAGACCAGTTAAATAAATTCCCCTTTCTCTGCGTACAGAAGAAAGTGCAAAGCTATTAATAAAGGGACTTATGAAGTTATGGAAACTTTCTCAGTGTAACTGCAAACCGAGCCGTTCCAAAGTCGTGCACCAATAAACTTGTAGTTGGTAACTATTTGTAATATAAATTTATAGTTTCACGTTAACACTGGTTTTCCGTTTTCTGCACCCGATAATTCCGTACTTTTTAACAGAAACCAAAAGACTTAAACAAAAATAGTTGGCTTAGTTGGTAATAAAAATAAAGAAGGGTCCAATAAAGGTAGTCTTGAAAGATATCTAGATAAGTATCAAAACAAAAAGGTAATAGAGATATCAAACGGAAAAGGAATTTATTTGGCGAGAAGAATGAGGCGGGCGCGCGGCGCCGCGGCGTGTCTAATGAGATAATATAATAGCCGTGATTCCCTCACACCGGCGCGTTTACAGACCGAAAATCACCGGAAAACTGCAGCCGATAGAAACCCGCCTTTTGGTAGCGTAATTTTAATTTGGATTTAGAATTTTGCGTTCGGAACTGCGGCGTTTGTAAAAGTTTGTCAACGGCAAATTGAGAATTTAGTAGTATTTAGCTTCAATTTACTGGTGTTACAAGCTTCAGTTATGTATAATATATGTGTTTAGACGTTTTTTATATGGCTACAGATGAGGGGCCAGTAGCTACTTAGCTGAGCTCTTTAAGTTCCGAGTTTAGCTGCATGTTTACTGACAAATGCGTGCACTGACTGGACAGGCCCACTCAATCTGTGGTTATTTCCTCAAAAGATCATTTCAGACAATCTACATAGTCTTCACATGATCTGACCAAGATTATGTTTGGATTTTAAAAAGAAACTGTAACCTTTGAATTTGGTTTCGGCCCTTCTACTCAGAGTAGTCCGGTAGGAAACGCCGACCTCATCTAGTTTTTAAAATTTGATTGACGTGTTAAAGTGTTTATCCAAACCACTGAAATAAAATCATTTACTAGTTGATGTGCTTTTAAGATCACAAATCATGAACCGGTGTTTATTAAAGCAGGAGGAATTGCTGTTGCCAAATCAGCAAGAAAAGACATTATCATCTTTAGGATCTCTACCCAGGTTAGTGTTATCTCAGCTCGCCGTCCGGTAAGGACCAGGCCCGGATCGACGGCACGTTGTGTTCCACGCGCGCCACGAAGAGAAGTCAGCACTAACTGACGGGGTCCGCTAGGGCCGATGCCTGCCAGGGTTGCGGGTTGTTGGAAAGAGATACCGTGGCCCCTGGAACAGACAACTGAAGGAACACGGGTGGCTTGTAGTCAGTAAGTCTGACACTCCCTTCCGCTCTGCCCAGAGCAGGAGGGGTCATTTGATGATTTACCACCCAAAAAAAAAAGGTTAATATTATTTTCGTCTTGTATCATTAGACTTTTATTTCAATCCTTTTCACAAGCCATTAAATCGCTTTAATTCTGAGTTATTTCTATCTTCCTCCAAGTACATTTATACCCAAAATATGTCTCTATCAAACCGGTAGCACAAGAGGGTCATATCGAATTGGGAATCGATTTTGTCGCACCCGAAATAGGGTGTAAAGATCCCATTGTAATATAGATGTCGGCCATATGTCGAAAGAGACCGGACTTTTTGCCCTTTTACCACATTTGTCATTTAAAAAGAATCTTTAGGGTATTGATTTTTAGTCGCTCAACTGATTGGATTTTATGAAGGCTTGATAGGTGTTCAGGACCATATTCACTCTCAGTAAAGGCCTATTCCTGTAGTTAAAAACGTTCAAAATGTAGTCATCTCACCTCGGCGACAATCAATATAAAAAATTGATTACAGGTATTTGTGACAGATTGAGATAGATCAGACTGTGAACGTTCTTAACCTTTTGACCGCCACACGTCAAAAAATCAAAAACGTGCCCTTGGCGGCGACAAAGTCTGTCATGTAGCCGAACCGTGGCGTTCTGGCCACATTTTGGTTTGTCATCTATAACGAGAACTACCCCTCTGGAAAGAGAATAATATGTTCACTAACTTGTAGCCCTGAAAAAGGTTTTAGTTGATATAAACATGCTGTCTACATATCCCTGGTCCCTTAAGAGCCTATACTACCTCAGCTAAAAGTCACTCTTTATCTCGCTCGTACGATACTGCTCGCGGAATGTGTGAGAGCGAGACAGAGTGCGGTGCTGGGCGGAAGGCAGCGCCAATAGTTTAGGTATTTGCTTTTTACGGTGAAAATAAAGGTAATTCAAAAAAACTAACTAACATAAGACCTGCTTTATAGTTAGTTCAGTTAGTATGCAAAGTTTAATGATCTAATTTGAAGTATTTTTTTAATACCAGCGGTTTATTGTTCGGTTTGGAGGTAACTTTGGATTTTTTTTCTATCGAGAAAATTTTATGGAATCGTGTTTTCGTCTAACATAATACTTAACATTAATCCTCAAATTGAGCATATATTTATTTCAAAATTAACGCTCCGGTATTTTCGACATAACGGAGGATCATGATAAGCCATTTGAGGTAGTATAGGCTCTTAAGAGTAAACTTGCTTTTTATAAAATCCTGAGATATCTAACTCTAATTTCATCATCCTAATTCAATGACAACTATCCATCCTATATATACAGTCACGAGCAAAAGTATGTATACACTTGGCTTTATTCAAAGACGATTTTCTCCTTTAGTTTTGAATGAAATTTTATGTTATTACGAGCAAAGTATTTTCGAACCCATAGGTCTGTGTAAATTGTCGTATTTCACCGTTGCATTCGTTATTTCACGAAAAAATCGCAATTGTAAGTTGCCAAGTGTTGACATATTAGTGCTCGTGACTGTACATCCTAAGTCATACAGTAATTTGTCTAATCGATCGCCTACACTCTCACGCTCCTACTCAATTAATAACACCCCCCAATTTAAAAACAAACTCTTAAAACGTCGCTTAATCCTTTAATAGCTATTCCAGTCACAATATGTTTAACACAACAATCTAGTTTGTCGATTAAGCCCCTCATACACGGTTTGCCTTTAAACTCAAGTCCGACAAAACATCTTAATCATTACGGTTCATAAAATTCTTAAGTGATTGCGTAGGGGACTGTTTGCGTGGGCATGAATTGATTTGGTAAAGTCCATCTTCTAAAGTACCTGCCCAGTAAATGGTAATACTTATTGGAACAATATTGAGGGGTGTTTCAAGCGTTTACGCCGTACGGCAGTTCATACAAACGTTCAAGCCCTTGTTTTTCGAAGTGAATGAACCGATTTTAATGAAACTTCATACGCATAAGCAGGATACAAAGGTCTAAAAAGTTACTTAAGAACATTTTCCAAAAATAGTGTTACACTTTTACACGTCAATCATATTTTTTTCAAACTAGATGAGGTCGGCGTTTCCTGTCTGACTACTCTGAGAAAAAAGGCCGAAACAAACTCAGAGGTCACAGTCTCTTTTAAAGTCCAGACATAATCTTAGTCAGGTTATATGATGTGTAGATGTAGATCGATGTCTGAGATGGTCTTTGGAGATGGTCTTTAGAAACAGAGATGTCCAGTTATCTTTTTTTAAATAAGACATTTCGAAAATGTTCTCTACTAACATTTTAGACCTTTGTATCCTGCTTATGGGTTTCATGTTTCATTAAAATCGGTTCATTCATTTCGAAAAACAAGGACTTGAAAGTTTGTATAAAATTCCGTAGGGCGTAAACGCTCCTAAGTGTAGTTGATTGTATTTTAATTAATTTGGCGAGTAATCGGATTGAAAAGCTAATTTATTTGAACAAATAGCCATAGCATTCTTAACATGAAGTTTACGGTACAATGTTTTACAGGATAGATACATTCCGTAAAAATATTTAACTAAGAGAGATACTGCATACTTCGTTATTTATCAAACTTATTTTTTTTATTTTCGATGTAGGTAGATAATTCCCCAGAACCAAAAAAAAAACCCGACACAAAAATATTTTCTACACTAAAATTACGAAAAAAAAACTTTAAAAATAAAAAAATATATATCGAAAAAATGTCCATAGCTTACAACAGTATCGCATAAGTTAATAGTAGAGTCGGCCCGGCACGCGGGCAGAGATAATGAAATTGTGTACAGAAGCGCAACGAGCCGCGAGCGTGTCTCGGCCAAAAATCCACTTAACAAATTGCTGCTGATTCGTAGGGTTCTGGATTGTTGCCTGCTTTTACCGTTACGTCAATTATTCGCCGTGTTATCGATACAGGAACGGTTTAGAGTGTTGTTTCGAGTTTTGTTTCCGATTCTGTAGGGATGGGAAAATGTTGTTTAGGATGATTGATGAAGTATTTATTGTCATGAAGGTTTTTTCATAATTTTCTGCTAGTCACAGGATTTTCATAGTACAATTCCTTTCTCTATTCTAGGTAAAGATGGAATTTGCAACAGTGTAATATAAATCAACAATGTCGGTGTCCTCGTTTTCAAGCAATTAACTAAGTATTAGTTTGATGCAAACTACGAAAAACTAATCCATAATTGAAAAAGTACTTACTCTAATAAAAATTACACTAAACGTCTACAAAAAGTATGCTACTCATAAACTAACTTTTATGATAAAACGTCCATTTGCTAAGTAAAAAGACTATAACGATGACGCATGCATAAAATAATTAAACCATTGGAGAACGTATCATTTCGCTGGCAGCGACAGTGCAAAAAAGTGAAACAGAATAAAAAAAACAAAACGCAAAAAACACGACTGTAATGAATTCGGTGTTGGGCGTTTCGCACGCAATTGCACAATTTCAATTATCGCATTAGTTCGCGAGTGTACCGTGGGCGAGGCACTGTACATGAATGGCTGATGGATATTGCTGCATGTACTAGTGACTTGTGACAGTGATAGTACTTGATGCTTGACGTTAACTCGTGTAAATTGTATGTAGTTTTAAGTGCACTACAGTGTTTTCCAAAAAGAAAATTTTGAAACTGAGGCTTGCATTTTTGGCTAGTTATTGTGTTCAGTGTTCTATCAGATACCCGGTATATTTTTTGGAAAGAGTGATTCATGATAATCAAAAGCTTTGTTAAGTCCAAAAATAATTTCCCACTCCACCAATCATAAACGACAATAAATATTCATAAAAAATCCTTTTACCAAAAAAAAAATCCCGTCTATAATGAACATCACAAAACCGAGTTTAATTTAGATACATCAAACGCTCAAAAAATCACAAGTTTTATTGGTGTTGAGGGAGAATTTCCACGATCAACTTCATGCGCCGAAAACCAAAGGAAAGTTGGCACAAAGGCAACCGTTGATTTTTTTTGTTTCCAAGGTAAAAAAAAAATTTGAATCGAGCGAATTACAAAACCGACGCGCGACGTTTGGTGTAACATAGGGTTGGCAGAGACGCATTAGTGATACACCGTAATTTTGTCACTAACAGTTAAATACGTAAGGGTAGATTAATTATTAAGGCACATAGAATAATTTTATTTGTAGTATATTTATAACACCGTAAGGATTAATTATAATGGTAGGTATGTTTATTGTAACGTTGAGTACCTTCATCTTTTCAATCATGGTACAGAGCATACACTCGGCAATAATCAATTTAAGGTCATTTACGTAATTTGGTATTTAACAAAAAAAAACAGTGGCACTCCGGGAATGCCGACAGAAGTTAAAACTTGATTAATTACGTGTGTTTTTTTTAATCGTCTTATAAACAAAACACAAACTGAATACTTTGCCATCACTCACTGACATATTGGATATACATTAAAACCGAGTACATCCGGAGGACAGCCGAACACATCCGAATGTAGCGCGGTAACGGTAACAGTGTCGAGAGTTCAATGGTTTTTTCCCATCTCAAAAAATGCCCAACGCGCCTCAAGAACTTTTTACTTCAAAAAATATGAGAATAATATGATGTCTGTATTTAACCCGTAAGGTATACCTGCTCACTCAATTCAGCCTAATAAAAATATCTTGAAACAGATAGAACAAAATCGACAACCCTAAATTTCAAATATCGAACGACGTACCGAACGAGAGACGCCTATCTCTATTGAATTCCCGAAAAAGGCCGAAAATAAAAAAAATAAAATAGAACGCCCCGCGACCCCTCGTATCAATAGTGGTCGCAGCTCTATTGAAATTTTCGGATATTTGTCAGCCTGATTAGCTGCCGCTCCTCCCGACACTGTTCTACATCAGAAGGCTGAATGGCTCAGCGTGAGACCGATGTGAGCGCAGTTTTGTGCAGGTTTTTGTTTTTATTGAGTTGTTTGTGGCCCCCAATTGATGGCTGCCGAAATGTTTGTGTGGTATACCTTTACCTTTAGTAAAGAGATTGCCGAAAATTGTTCGAGTAAAATTAGAATTTGATTTAATTGACCGCAATGCTGTATGGGTAGGGGGATTACTCTCGCACAATAGACTGAATTTTTGGGAGAATGTACTCATTCAAAAATATTTATATACATTAGATCCCATTTCAATTTCTAGCAAACTACATTTTGCCTAACAAAACTTTATCAACCACATATCACATGCCAACGAAAACGCAAAAACAAATTCCACACATCAACAGGGTCGCCCAAAGAGCTTTCAATAAAATTTCCCGAACAAAAACTCTGCAATAGATATCTGGCAGCAACGATCGCAATAAAAATACAATGCAAACTGAGAGAGCCTCAAAGTTTTCTGTATCGTGAAAATGCATTTGCCTCGGGAAAGTTTCGAGATTGCCGTCATTGCAGGCTTGATGAATCGCCGCGAATTGTGGAATACGGAATTTTAACAAACGCTACTCTATTGTTTTTGTGTTCAATGAACTTTGCGATTCATTTTTGTTTTAGTTTCGAGTTTATGTTGATGAATTGAGTACGCTGTGAATAGGATGTTTGTAAAGTTCGTAATGTGACATTAGATCTGTCAGGTAGATTTTTGATCTGAAGCCCAATTTCCTGAAGGTAATTAAAACGTTCAAAATCTAGTCGCAATCTCATCTCAACAACAATTAATGTCAAAAACTTGTCAAAAATTAGAGTTGTTTTTGACAGATTGAGTCTGAGATCAGACTGTAAACGTTCTTGAAATTACTAGAATTGCTCCTCTGGTTACGACATGCCACATGTGTGAAAGTTAAAATTGTAATCGATACTTATTAGAATTTATAGGGTTAGTACTTATGTAAAAGATTAAAATATTCACTCACCGATCGATAATAACTGGATCTGAAGGCGTTTCGTTTCTGTTACCACAACTCTTCTTGTCACAACACCGACTGTAAACAAATTATAATATTAGAAAAATAATTACCTGCACTATAAATAATATTTTCACAAAAAAAAAAATACATCCAGAATGTATCTTTAAAAATATATTTTGATACCTAAGTCAAAAATAACATCAGAAAGTACAATAAATTCTCAATATCGGGACACATTAGGGCGATCCCCTGTACCTTTAGCAGAGTACCTACTCTTATAGGGATATATCTATTCGTTTTGGGGATAAAAATCAATATATTGCTAGTACACGTAGCGAAGGGTTTAGAGATGCATCATGTCATAACACGACGATTTGTAATGGAAAATATGGGTAGTGAATAGAGTAAAGGATGTTTTGAATTAAAGTAAGAAAAAATATTTATTCTGCAAAAATTCAACGCACACGGGTAAAACTAAACTCAGATTTTTAATCAAAACAGATGTCGCCAGTTATATTTTGCTGTGCTTAAAAACCAAAGCTTCATTCGAACCTACATCGTCCGTCATAAAAATGTTAGTCAAAGCAGATTCTTCTTCCTAGTTCAAAAACAAGACAACAAAAAAACCGTTATCAAACGCCGTATCCACGCTAAACAAACAATACACTGCACGCGCCCTTCCGAGGGCTCCTTGACGCAAAGGGCAAAGACATTGAAAGGACAGACTCCCTAGAGACTCCTCCCCTGAAGACGAGCAACAGGGACGCACATATCCAGCAACACGAGACAACAACACACAGTCTAAGGTGGAATAAAATTTTAATTGCTCACACTGACGCGGTAGCGTATAGCCACACACCAATACATTGATATAAAGGCGAGACACAGTACGTTTACGAGCGGAAAAACCACCCTACAAATGGTTAAATTAATAAGAACGCTTATTTCTTTGTTCGCCGGGTCGTAATTAGGGAGTTACAAGATGCGTCTGTGTGTTAGTGTTGTTACTTGTTTACATTTGTAATTCCTGTACACTGTTTTATTTGGATTAATCTAATAATATAACTGTTTACTTAATCAAAACTTAGTTTCGAAGCTCCTATCAAAAATTCAAGGTGAACATTGTAGAAGAAGACGTAAAAGTATTCTTAAGGTTTGTCCGTAACTTTAAAAGAAATAAACCCGCCTTTTTAAGGGACCTTACCATACATTATGAGCAATTGTAAAAGTATTGACACAGTCGTATCATGAATGGCCACAAAAGCCTGCCGTTTGGAGAATCATGATCGTGCAATAATATTTTAGGAGTCAATATTTATGACAAATGACTATCGCTACCATTTTCTACGAAACAGAAGTGTGTGTAACTTTTTTTGTGAGTACATATATCATTTTCAAATATGGATTTCGAATGTGCTTCTATGGTGTCGGCCATTTTAGATGCCAGTTTTAATGATTTTGTAATAAGGCTATGAATACACCGTACTTTTCAGAGATTAGAACGTCTTGTTAATGATTTTCAGTTTTGCAGTGGTTAAAGTACGGTTGTTAGGGAAAAGTAATAAGTAGATTAGCTAGGAAAATTATGCGTACCTGCACATAACTTCGTGTGTTAGTAAAACCCTGCACATTTCTGGATTCTTGTCTTGACCTTCATAGACGATAGGCTGAAACAAAGAGAAACATGAATACGTATTTCCATTTTCTTCTTATGTACAACAATGCAAATAAATTTAAAGTAAGTACCATTCTAATTTATTAATAGTTAAAGTTATGAGTCAGCAGTTCCCATTAACCTAAATTATAAATTAGGGACACAAGATAACAAATGATATTATTTAATTAAAAATCGTCGAACAGATAAGATAAAATGGGCCATCTTCATCAAGCTATTACTTTTGCTAATTCATGCACCCTCGCGTGCATAATTATTGCATTTTATTATCTAAACCAAAAACTTATTTGCATAATTCCAGCATTGAATTCACGAAGCTGATAACGTTTTTAAAATCGATATAATAAACTCCTACTTTATTCTTACTAATATTTTAAAGAGATAAAATTGATTTTTTGTATGTTTGTTTGTTACGCTTTCACGCTAAAACGGCTGAACGGATTTGGATGAAATTTGGCACATGGGTAGACCATGACCTGGATTAGGACATTAGGATACCTACTTATTTTTCCTATATTCCCACGGTATCCAGACTTATGCGGGTGAAACCGCGGGGTGCACCTAGTTACTCATATTATAACAAAAAAGATATAACAAGAAACAAAACTACACAAAAATAAATAAAGTTTATTTTTTTTTCTCTATAATTTTCTTTGGCGCAAGTTATCTACGCAACATTATTGTAGAAACGATTCTCTGGTCTAAATAATGGAATACGGTAACATTCAGCCCTTACACACGTACAGCGTATTCATCTATTAATATCTAATTACTGGTTGCCCCAAAAGATAAGGGTATAAAAATATTGTTAATCTTTATAATGGATAATAAAAAAAAATGTTTTCTTGGGAATTGCGTTCTCGATCAACTTGCTCTTAATTTTTGCTTAGTACCTATATATTTTAATTAATTGGGACACTATACAGAACACGTGAATCAAGTGTCTTCCCCTTAACATAGTATTAGAAAGACGTTATTGGATGATTTCTTAATATTATAAGTTACTTAGCAGTTTAAGTTATATTTAAATTACTTGTTAGCCAATAGGCTAGATTGTAATGTGAATAAAGTACCACCGAATGTGATACTTTATAGTGAAAAATAGAAAAATATTGGGACACTAGGTAATTATGTTAAAAACAGTATTATTTTCCAATCTCAAAACATTTCTTCTTTTGTCCTAAATAACAACTTTTTTCACAATTTCCCAATCACATTCAATTTTCAAATACAAAACAAAGAATACCTTGTTTCCCTAAATATCATAAAAATCACACATGTTTCTTTATTAAAGTATCTACAACAATTTACGCAACTATTACTTACACATCCAACATTAGGCTGAGCCCCTAAATCCAAAATAGATTTTTTCATCCCTGACAAAATATTTAATTGAATATGAAACAGGGGGTATTATCGTCTTTTGTACCATGGATTTATAAGGACTTTGCTTTGTATATTGTAATAGGTATCTAAGGGTCATACAAAAGTATTTAGGAACACCAAAATAGCTTTGGGGTCGTATTTTCTGCATTTGGCTTAAGTATAAGTAAGGGGATGGGTATCAGGTGTTGCTGTAAATCAAATAGATTTTGTATAACGTTGTTGTGCAGTTGGTGTAATCAATAATCGTAATGACTGGATGATACAAATAAATGATTTGGGATTTGAAGAAAAAACGAAGTAATTTTCAGGGTTCCGCACCCAAGGGTGCCACGGGACCCTATTATAAGCCTCCGCTGGCCGTCCGTCCGTCCGTCTATCTGTCTGACAGGGGGCTGTATCTCAGAAACCGTAATAGGTAGACAGTTGAAATATTTTTACAGAGTGTGTATCTCTATTGCCGCTATATAACAAAAACTAATAAAACATAAATTAAATTAAAAAATTAAGAGGACTCTTTACAATAAACGTGTTATTTTTGGCGTTTTTTGCCTTTTAACCCTTCGTCTGCGAGTCCGACTCGCACTTGGCCGGTTTTTTTTTAGTCTATGGTTATCCTATTCATGCCGGCTCACTCTTTAGGACATGATGTTATGTTATGTAAAACTCATTTAAGATAATATAAGGTTTTCTAGTCATTGGTGAACAATTTATTTAGGTGGGTAGGCCTATTGCCACCAGAATCAAAAATAAAGTCCTTGAAAAGTTGGTACATTGGCATTCAAATAAAACAAAAACAAAACGTATAATGATGTCAAACATTACGCCCATACAAACTAAAAAGGTCAAACCTTATCAGAAACCTTCACCAACCTACGAAAGTACAAACAGTTGTTACTCCCATTTCTTTGGTAAGAAACTAAGAATAAAAACACTAGGACCAGATAGTGGTGTGAACTAACATTTTTCAAGTTCACTCGTTGAAATGAGACGATCCCCCAGGATGTCTGGGGTCGACGCCGCACTGGGCATAGTCCGTCGCATGGGATTCAATCTCTGGGGAATTAGTGGGGACTAAAAAAATGGATGCTTAGTTATGCTAGTATGGTCTGTGGTTTCATATTTTGTTTGGTCATTAGTGATGTGTCGTGTTGGCCTTAAATGTATTTGAAGGTTATTTAAAAGTTGTTATGGAGAAATGTCGATTCCCCGATTAAATTTTTTTCTTAAATCTTTTTACTGGCTTAAACTTTGAAAAACGGTAAAGGCTGGACATTTTTGAAGGCAGTATTTTTGTCATCTATACAACCTTATTCTAGTCAACTTTGAAATTACTGGATGGCTCTAAAACAAGAGCATTTTAGGTCGAAATTGGCTTACCACACCACTATCTAAACTTGATTGAAACAAAGGACGTTATCGTCCAAAATGTCACATAACATTATCTTAATAAGTCCGTACAAATCGAGTGGCACGCAAAAGAGTCGTTCACAAAAATGGCGATGAAAAGATGTTCGGGTAATAGTGAGTTGCGGTCGATTTAATTGTATTAAAACGTTAGGCTGCGGGCACACGGGCAATCAGCTAATGCCGTACGGTGCATGCGAACAGGACACGCAACTCTTGTTTTGGTAAGACACAAAAGTAAGATTCTCGAACGGTCGTGTGCAAATTATGTCAAAGCACTCTATGAAATATGGCGCCCGGATAATTTACACAGGTTCTGGGAATGTGTGGTCTAGAAAAAGCGTTATTAAGTTTGTTTTTCGTTTGAATTGCTAATGGATACGTGCCTACAACAAACTCCGAACAAGTTTTATAATATATTTTTGTATCCAATATTGTGCAGCGATTACCGACACAAGTTTCAACTACCGAATTATTTGTGTTCCCATACTAAATCACTATCATATCAATATCTAAAACATCAATCTGCCAACCCTCTGTTTGGATATAGTCTTAAGATACTTGCTCATAGTTCGCCGAATGAGATTCGACTAAATCCCATAGAGCGGCCATGGTTTGAATGGTGAGGCGCGCGCGGCGCACGTGGCCCCATGATTATGTTTATTTAACGATGTTCAAACAACATATTAATTTGGTTGCCTTTTGTTGAGAAAATGACTTTCGGAAGCTGGTTTACGAAGAATTACGGACCCGTTTTATTGGTAAAAGTCGTACTGAGCCAGCAATTCGCACTGCGAAAGTGTGTATACTGTCTGATTTCTGAGGCAGTCTTAAAGAGAGTTGATGTATAATGAATATTGATTATGTGATGATTCGTGGACAACGGGGTAATTGCGTAACACACTATCTGTAGCAATGGGTTTAATTTTGACATTTCAACAACATTCATTGCGTTACTAAGCAGACATATTGTTCGAACATATGAAGCAATGGATAAGCAATATCCTTCAAAATGATTCAGATTGAGATTGATAGTGTAGCGCAATAAGGGTGCTGGTTTGCATATGATGTTATGAATAAGACAACCAGACTCTTTTGGATACGCGTGTGTATTCAGCCAAGACGGACAGGTAATAACAACAGCGCGGGAAAGGCAGGAAGACCATAGATAACATAAACTTTTTATAAATTCGGACACTTACGTAACAGATTCCATATCTCAATAAAATTGCGTTTTTGACAATACAGCCGGTCGATTCTATTAAAATCTCACCGTGAAAACTTAGGTGAAGTGAGTTTGTTTTTGCTAGATATTGACACTATTGACAGCTCACTCCACGCTCACTTCACCTAAGTTTTCACGGTGAGATTTTTACAGAATCGCACCGCAGTTAAGGCTTTGACTGCAACCGCGGTCAACGGTGACCGCAAACAATAGATTTTCTACTGTGTCTGTTGTCTGGCAGTCAAAAGGAAAAAAATCGCTTAACTTTGTAGAATCAACTGACTAATAAGGGTTTATTTGAAGACCTGAAAACCCGGATATGAAAGTCATACATGTCTTTGCCTACTTTCTTAATATATTACAGTTACAGACATTTAGAGAAAAGTTACTGTAAAATCTATGTACGAAAAGAAATTGTATCTACTGTAGTGCAACAGCAGTAATAATAAAAATATCTACAGTAACTGTTCTGGCAAGGCTGCCAGGCTTCTTTGCCTCCTGCGTAAATCATTGCGCTCGTTGTCTTTTTAACTGTTTTTACTACCGTTTTCAGAAGCAATTCTACATGAAGAATAACTTATAAACTGAAGGACTTTTCTTTTGTAAATTATCAGAGATATGGCGTTGTGGTCTTTATAACCGACCGTGCATTTAAAATTGACACTTAAGGAAAATGCGCAAAGGCTGGTCCTTACACTAAAACTAAAACCACCATCAAAACTTTTAAGTTCCCGTTAAATCTTATACTTAATCTGAACATCTGATCAACAAAATTGCTAAACAATTACTCTTCTTGACCTTATCTACAAACCTATTGTAGAGACATCGAAATAAAGACTTTTAAGTTGGTATAGTCTTGAAGTTAAGTGGCATTTAATAATTCGGGAGGATAGCCCAAAGAAACGGTGGATTAATTGTGTGAAAGATGAGGTGACTACCGAGATGACGACAGTAGAAGAAAAAAACATGTTGCGCCTACCCGAATTAAATTGGGATAAGGGGCAAAATAATTATGATGATTTTTTTATGAATAATTTTACATTAACTGTATCCTAAATATCAGCAAAACTAAACCCTGTTTTGCCCAACTTGACCGTATACATCTCCCGCTATCTACCTACATAACACAAAACAAAATTGTTGCCAGCACAGCAAAATTTCCCAGTCTGTATGCGTTGTCGCTCATGTAAATCACGCGACACTGCGATGCAAGTACGCCGAGTACAAGAAGTAGGTACGTCTCAAGTCCACTGCAGCACACTTTTTATTTGTTACTTGCTCATAAAACATCACTATCGCGCTTGTGGTTGTGATAGAATATAATTTATTTGGTTGAGTATATTATTGTGTTATTTGTACGGACTTTTGGAGTTGATTTAAAGGAAAATGTCACCTAGAAGTTGATTTTAGACATAGAAATTAAGTCGTAAAATCTTATGTGCCAGTAATTTTAAAGATGTCAGTCTTTTTGGACTTCTGACTACCCGTAACGCCTATCAAAGATGTATGAATGACAGCCGGAACCAATGGATTAACCAACTTTCTTTCAGTCTTTCCTAGGCTCGGAGGTGTTTCGACATGTATTGGATGGTGACCCATCCACGAACCGACAGCGGCAAGCGTAGCTTAACCTTCCATCGTCTCGTACGGCTGTTATCATTTAAAGTTTAAAGTTCCTGTGTTATAATTGTCTACCTTCAAATACAACACATATACAAGACAAGACCCTGTGTAGTCATAATTCTAAGCAACCCTTCTGAAAGGGTAAGCTATGATGATGTGGTGCAGTTTTAATTAGCTTCCATAATTTATGTTAACTTTCGATGAGTACAATCGAACTTTACACCATTTTGATTTACTCGTACCTAATTTTTAGCTTAAGGCATTGCTCAAACGTGCTGCAAAAGACTTATTATGATGGATAAATAATAAACCTAATGAATGGATAAAGGAAAACTTTTGTTTAAATGAAAATAAGTCGTATCTTAAGTGTATGGTGATAGTTTTTTATGCCCTCAAGTTAAAAGTTGTTCACTCTGTTCCAAAAAAAGCCCTTTCATTTACTGTTCCAAACCAACAAAAAAGGTTTCGACAAATTGAGAACCTCCTCCGTTTTTAATTTATGATTCCGATGAATTTGGAACCTCCTCCTTCTATCGAGGTCGGTTAAAAACGCCCTCAACAACTACCTACCAAAACATTGCAACCTGTATACCACATACGATTCCGTAATTCTTAGTTAACAACGTTCAGCCTAAGTTAATTATGTTCTCAACATAAATCTTTGGTAATTGGCCTCTGGTTACACAATACTAAGAGAGAGGACGTGTTGAAATTATATATGTGAGGTGGTGAAGTTTCATGATGTTGTACTGAATATTGTTATTTGTAGTGCTTATAATTGGTGTTGATTGTTGGTGGAATTTTGGATTAGTTTCTATTTAAAACAACTCCAGTGTTTTGGCGAGTAAATTCATCGAACTTGTCATACTTAGGGCCGATTTTAACATAGATATCTTTAATCCGTGGAATAAAATTGACGTCTGACAGTTCTAGTATGGAAACACTGTCAAAAATTCAAAATTTATTCTCAGAATAAGACTTATTATAGGTATGAAAGTTTGGTGAAATTCGCCCTTAATTGAATATTACAAGTTAGATAAACTATTTTCGCAGAGTTCTATGCTTCAGTCAATAAAATAGTTGATAAACTTCCCTGATATACATACATCAAACTTTTTCATGCCCGCCGTTCTATTCTGTAAAAATCAAATCAAAACTTAACTGAAGTGAGCTTGAAGTGAGCTGTCAATAGTGTCAATACCTAGCATTGCATCAAATGGAATGACAGCTCACTTCACGGGCATAAGTTACCGTGGCCTGCTTGGAAAACCTTAAATAGACTTCGTACCCAAGTAGGCCGCAGCAAGGGCAACCTCCACAAGTAGGGGTTCATGGAAGGCACTGACCTCCGGTGTGTATACGGTGTCTCTCCACAGACAATGGCTCACCTTCCATCTTGCACCGCATGCGCTGTCACCTGCACACGTGAGGACCTAATGGCTGCGTAAGTGAACGCTATCCGCGTTGCTGAATTTTGGGCCCAACAAATTTAAGAAAATAAACTATATATTTTTTACCATCGACTCTAAGAAAGAAGAAGCTCACTTCAAGTTTTCACGGTGAGATTTTCAGAGAATACACCGGCTGATATTTCGTACCTATTTGGTGTTTGTAACTTTAATAACATAAACTTTGTTATCATCCATAATATAATATTCCACAACTATCACACAACGCCGTCTAGTCTCAAGCTAAGCAGAGCTTGTGTTATGAGTACTAGACAACTGATAAACATACTTATATATTTCTAAATACATACATATATAGATAAATTACACCCAGACACAGAACAAATGATCATGCTCATCACACAAACATTTGTCCTGGGTGGCATAGCAGTCATAGTCACTGACCACTAGACCAACAGGCCAGTCAACTTTGAACCTTTTGCTTTAGCGATAAAGTTGAAAATCTATTAAAGAAATTTGACAGATTATAGTAGCTCGATGTGTTGCCGTCTGTACCAATGTGACTTTTTCAATTCACATGTACTTTCTTAGTTTATCTTGGATATGACTGACATCGGTGAATAAAACATCGTGAGGAAACCTGGACGTATCTTTAATCATCATCTACCTAGCTTTTCCCAACTATGTTAGGGTCAGCTTCCAGTCTAACCGGATGCAGCTGAATACCAGTATTTTACATGGAGCGACTGCCTATCTGACCCCCACAACCCATTTACTAGGTAATACGATACCCCTTGGTAAGACTGGTTGTCAGACTTTCGGGCTTCTGACGACCAAAAATCCACGAATGACAGCCGGGACCAACGGCTTTCCGAGGCACGGAGGGGTCTTGGTATGTGAAGATAAACCACGGACCAACCGCGCCAAGCGTAGCTTAACCTGTCTTGAGCAAGCGTGGTGATCAATGCTCGTGCCTTTTCTGTATGAGAAGAGGCCTTTGTCCAACAATGGGATAATAATAGGCTGATATCAAAGCATCATAATTAGAGGTTCAACTTTCTTTTATCATCTGATAAACGACATATGAACGTCCCATACAATTCCCACATAACAAAATCCCTACAAACGGATTAACACCTACCCAGCACCCACCAGCTGATCTAACCCTTACGTCGATCAAAATCTTTCAACATGACACTCCTATTCTCTGTCAAATTCTAAACTAAAATAAAATAAAATTGTAACACGAGATAAAGATAATGATTGTGCTCAAACGCAATGCAATTTACTTGACCAAGGGGCGTGTGGATTAGGGGTCTAATCGGGCGGCGGCGATGACAATCAGTCGTGTGTTTGCCACGTGAATGGCACGTGACTCCATGGGGCACTTTTGGTTCCACCATTATGGGAGGAACTAGACATGTGTCACGAAGTTTGTATGAGAAAGGCTAAGATTGTGACATGTGTCTTGTCTTGTCGCTGCCTTGTCATGTCTTGAAGATTTAAAGAAAAAAAAATGTAAGGAAATTAGAACTTAGGTTTAAGAATTTAGTGGGCTACCATAGCGCATTCCCCTTAATAATTCGATTAACTCTTTAAGTTAGAATTGGCCTCAAATATCATGTCAAATAATCATTCAATAAGGTAATTTGAACTTAAGGCTGATTTTCCCACTAAAGTTTTATGGGAGGAATAATTATGAATTTTTGAATTTCTTCCATACAAAAACTGTCAGACGTCAAATTTATTTCACGAATAAAAATTATCTGTCGATTGAAAAATCAGCCCTTAGAAAGTTATATTGATGGTATTAATGATTATAATTATGTTAATACAAATTAGTTACTCTTTAATACTAACCTACAAATAGTTAAAAACGTAAGAAAATATATGATTTACGCGGGTTATCCTTGCGCTTTCGCCTTAAAAGTATTCGACAGAAAATGTGACGTCATTTGATTTGTCGTGGCTGGAGTCTAGTCTAGTCGTTTCTAGAGAGAAACAATTGAAGATCTTACCTGTTTCGTCACCGAATCGATAAGTCGAACGAATATGTCCTGCTCTTGTCGGATACCTGTGAAAGATGAAAGCAGATACATATCATGTTTACAGTAGAAAGTTGTATTGGTTTTTAACTTACATTCTGTAGAATAGTATAAATACATTATCGTTAACTTAATTCAAAGGAAAAGTGTAGCAAGTTTTTGCTTCAAACTTAAAATAAACGCAAAAACATCACCAGACAAAAACATTAGAAATAATTGCGTTACTAACATACACCCCCAGTATGTTCTAACATGTTGTGTTTATATTAAGATCGTTCTAATTCTCGCTCCTATAAAACAGTAACATTTACACATAGTAGCAATAAAGATCGTAGCAAGCTACGGGCTACGAGCGTAGCACGACGTAGCGGCAGACATTGCACAATTTGTTAACCTCCTACAATTGCCTGTACGCTTGGTTCTCTCCTTTTAGAGTTCCGTGCCCGAAACTGTTTGAATTAACGTACGTTTTATTTCTAAGGTTTTATGTATTGTAATTAATAGAATTATAAGAAAACACGATACACGCTTTTGGAACAAAAATAATAGTTATTTTTGGCAATTTGAAAATGTTTTTTTAATCAATATTTATTGGATTTATGACTGCGTCGGTGAGTGCCGTTGGTGTAGCTGAATATCGGGCCAAAAATATTATAGAAACTTTTTTACAAGAAGATTTGATGCTATATTTTTTTAAACATGTCATATTATTGGCTTTTTGAATTATAAGTATAAGTGAGGTATTTAAGCATATAGTTAAAATAATCCATCACAATTACAAGATTACTCTAATAGCTAACAAGGATTCATCTACATTAATTTTAAGATTAAGAACCTTAGCTTTTCTAAGCTCAACACCGTCTCATTTATCCAACTCAGCAAGCTCCAATAACATAGTCTAAGAGCTTCAATGCAGTCGTCATTCATAGTCCAAGAGCTCGCTATTCTGTGCCAATTTTCCATTATCCCTGGTCTAGCGGCAAGACAGCAAATATTTACAATGCCAGCCATCGCGTATAGTCTGTGTTGTCACCGACGTCTGTTGAATACGAGATTGAGCTTTACATTTGATTTATGCCTTGTTGCTTTGGAATAGGGGGTATAATTGCTTGTTTAAATGTTTTTGTTGGATATTTAAAAGGTGTGTTAAAAACTTAATATTGATAACTTTTTTTTATAATTATAGGTACCCTTATAAATTGCTTATTAATTTTATTTACGATCTTAAAATGTCTTAAATATTAAGAAAGACTAGACTTAGACTTTTGGTCTAAATCAAAATTTAAAAAAAATGTGGAAGTACCTACCTAGTTTGGAGTCTCCTAACACAGGCACTTACTAAAAAACTAAAACTTTTTGGCTCAGTAGTAAATTTGATTTGATTTGACCTACATAATGGTTTGATTAACAGTCGGTTTTATATTCCATAGTAAGAAATTTACTTTTAAAAATATTAAATCTATTACCCTAATGTATTTCGAAGGAGCATGCGCCATCTTAGAGCCATTGAATAGCTATTGACGACAATAGCATGCATAACAGTACGACAATGCAAGTCAAGTCAGGCAATATTTGCTCAACTCCCGACCACCGGGCGATAATGCTCTGTACATCACTGTGTTGACGATTGAGACGATCTGTCTATACAATTATGTTCGTGACTGTACGAAGTAATACCTACAGGGTGCATATTTTAAGTGTAGGAAGGTTGATTGAGGTACGTTATAATTACGTATCTGTCTGATTCTGATGTATGTCTGAATGCAACTTTTTAACATTTTTTTTTAGCTCGACAATATACGTTATGAATTAAAAGGTTTCGTAAACTTTTCTGATATAACAACTTCTTGTAAAATACATAAGGCTAGTTTTTAAACTGTGGTATGGTATGTATAAGTTTTTTAACTATAATCACAGCAGTTTACGAGCCCTTGACAGTTTGTCATTTTAATCATAATCATTTATTTATTTGTCAGAATATTGTTACAGAGTTAATTTTCTGATAATTTTTGTTCGAGAAACTGGTCCACGATTTTTTTATTATCTACAGATAATTAAAACAAAACGAAATATTGATACCTGTATAAGGCATTAGATCTATTGGAAATCCAAGAGCTTTTGAAACTTCAGGTTTTTTCAGTAATTCTAAAATTGCTTCCGACATAGGACGAAAGTTTCTAGAGTTTCCCCTCAGTATATAAAAGGGAGGATTTGTCCATCTATATCTTAAAACTCGTCATGGAGTAACCCCAAAACTGAGCAGATAGTCACTTACCATTTGCATAAAGTAATTGAAGTCTGTACTGAATTCCATTGTTCGTCTTCTGCCCTTCAACTTCCTGTAACAAAATGTTATGGTTAATGAAATAGTCCTGTGTATAAAAATGTTCGACTTGATGTGAGTTACAAGGTCGCAGTTTACTTTCTGTAACTATGAATAAAGAGTTACCAAACTAACCAGCAACTAACGTGAGTAACATACTTTCAATCATAATCTCAGAGTTTTGAAAGAAATTCCTAATTCATTGATTCCTATGTGAGAAAAGTGTCGTCTGCTCAACAACGTAAATAACGCAATGAACATGGCTGAACTGTCAAAATGACAGGCATTGCGATCAATTGCAATTTTATGTGTGTTACGCAATTACCCTGTTAGTGATTTTGATTTAAAGTAACAGGCACATATTAGTTAGTAATCTATTGCTAGTTATGTCTATAGGAAAATGGGTGACGTACAGACTCTGGCACATCAAGCTACCCGAAACTGTCAAATTTTGCCAATCAACCTGAACCTTAAGCTTTAGCGATAAAGTTGAAAATCTATTAAAGAAATTTGACAGGTTGCAGTAGCTCGATGTGCTGGCGTCTGTACATAAACACATACTTTATTCGTCAACATATTTGTTAAAAAACAAAATCTGTTTTGTTTTCAACTTGAAACATAAATTTTATTTAAAAAGAGTGTCCATGAAGTTTCTTGTCCGTTCTTATCCATAGAAACCTACTACCTACGCTTTGGAATGGGCAACTAGCTTCATATTTCTGACTGAGTCCAAGACATTTCAAAAGTGCCTGTAATTGTTTTAATTGAAATAAATGCTTCGAGTTTTATCATTAATAGAAAAGGATCAACTCATAAAATAACTCGGTAAGAAATCTAGAAGTTACAAAAATGTTTCCTACCAAAAGGTTCAATCCAGTACAGAAAAAACGAAAGCCAGTCAGAAATATACTTAACAGTTACATATAAAGTGCGGGCTACACATTCAGTAAAAACGCGAACATGCCTGTTTACTATGTGAATAATTAACACGACGCCAACAAACAAGACGTGTGAACGCGCCAACGCCCTCTGGCGACAGACACTGTAACCTATATTATAGGGAGACAAATTTTGGTTTTTCACTTGTTTTTCGCCCTGAATTGAAAATATTGGTGGTTTGTTGAATGAAGTGTTGAAGATCCGAGTCTAAAGGATGGCTCAGTATCTTTTGACAATGTTAAATTCATTATTTTTAGTGTTCCACAGTCTTGGTGTGAGTCTTTGTTATTGTTTCAAGAATCTCGTTTACCTAATTGATTACTAGCACTTCAGATTTTTTAATTGTTCTGTTGTAATTTAATCAAAATTTATGTCAAAGGAGACTTTTAAGATGGTGATAAATAAAACGAAAAAATAACTAAATCATAAAGTAGGTATAATTGCTGTATGGTATTACAGTACGAGGATAAATAAATAAAACATTGTTTCAACAATTTGGGAATAAAATTAATGCAGGAACCCGATAATGTCAATAATGTGTGTGACACACACTTCAAACAGGAAGATCAATAAAAAGTGCAAGTTTCTCGAAACTCAAAAGTTAAATTTTAACACATGCCACCAGCACGCATGCGTATTATGTAAATAAAGCATTGTGCACACAATAGAAATCATGTCGAAGCGATCCTGATTGATGAACTCGAGTGAATCGCGATTCGTATCTCGTCTCGAACATTTCTTGATAAACTAACAATATGACGCCGTATTGAAAGGGGCTAAGTTGAAAGTTATTTGGATACGCTGCGTAATCGGCTCAGTTTTGTCAGGCTTTATTTTGTTGTTATATAAATTAAGTGTCTGCCCATTTTATTTAATAATGTCTCGAGCGAAAGGTTGGTAGATACTGGATTGCAATTTTGTCACAGTGTTTCATTGACAATCACAGCACAATTAATTAAGGTAAGGTTAGGTTAGTAATTATAAAAATATAACATTTTCAACATATTCAAACAAGGCGCAATAACCTGGTACCTAAGAACCTAAGATCAATCTCTCTGATTTAACAGCCACTTGCTTTTGTACGATGTCCCTTAAAAGTATTTCACATTACCGCGACTTTACCATACTAGGTTTTTCTAAAACGTAATATATTATTATATCCTTTACCTGATCTTTCTCAATGAATCCAATGAAGGCGGTACGTTCGATCTCGACTGGTTGTCCCGCTCGGTCATAGAGTGCGACTACGAAGTGAAAGAAGTTGCTCTTGCGCAGGTTGCTGGGCGGTTGCTTCTCGAAGTGCGCACGACCCACGCCCACGCTGCTGTAGGGACAAAGAATATAATGATAGAAAAAAATCAGTGATACTGAACATAAAAATTATAATATTTTTAGCCTACACTAATTTTTTTCTCGTGTCTGTCTTATCCGAATCATGAACCTATGTTCATGTTTAATCAATGATTTATTAAAAAATGTGCTTCCGTATACAGGTATTAATTACTGATTTAATAACATGCACAAATAAACACACACTTTCAAGTTATTAGACCAGTAAACGTTTTGTATAACATCTCATTTAGGGAAACCACATAACTTTGTTCCACAAACCAATATTAATATACCATGAAGTTTAGTCACAAAAAATCCGGAACCCACATTGTGTGGTCATAAATTATCATATTTCTTTCACAGTTACTTATTTTCAAACGGCAATTTGTCAATAGACATACTGCCACCAAAACTGTTTAGCGCGCTTTTGTGCCAAACCACAGACTACACAAAAACTACAAATAAACAATAGGAACAGATTTAAAAATTGATTTATTGCTTTTACCGTTACTGGGAACGAAGATGACGTTTTGCAATATAACTGTTACTTTTTTTATTGTAACCCTTTCTTACCATTAGTAAGTACTGATGACTTAATTTTCTAACAAATGAAGTTATTTAACAGTGTTATTGTGTATCTATGGCTATAATTTTTTTTTCCAATAATGATATCGTTGAATGCACTTGAGAACTTTTTACTACAATGTTTCAAAAGTTACTATCATATTTGAATACTTGAAGAAATTTGTCCAATGTTGGTATTGATGAATGGACTCGAGAACTACTAAAATAAAATGTATAAGAGTTTTTTATCAAAATTGTTCAATTTCAATAAGAAAAAAGCTTAAGAAATGATAGAAAAACTAAAATAAAATCATATAAACAATTGCACTTATATTCTAACACAGACGAAAATGAGAGTGGTTTATAATTCTCTGCTACTAGGAAGCAGAATCATACCAAAACTAATGTAAGATTAACATTCGGAGGCAATTGTAAAATATCGATAACACTAATGAAGTGACGATGTAACGAATAGTACACCACACACATCGATATCGACATGTGTGGCTGTTCGAATTTCGTGGTAAAATACAAGCTTAGATATACCATTACCCTCAGTCTTATAGCGAAGGTAATAAGGTCTGTTTTGTCATTTGAAGTATCAGTATGTGTTAGTCAATGGGCTCAATAAATGCATCGATAGAGCAACATTTCAAATGCGTGCAGTTCATCAAATCTTCGGTCTCATTTCTCATTGTTGTTTCCCGTAAATGTGCTTGGTTAGTGATGTTCTACTGGTGTGTCGAGTTTTAAAAGTTGTAACTTTGGTTTTAGGATTATTTAAATATTTATGGTACAAAAATAAACAGTAGGAAAGGAAATTCAAGATCGAGAATAGATGTTAAAGTTATGTTATTAATTATGTACCTAACTATAACTTATCCTCACTTTTAGACACTATCGAAAGCTCAGTTTCTGAATTTTATCACTCCATGAGGTGCCCATGAAAGTTTTGACTATGACGTAGGTAAATACAGTAATATAAGGGACTGTTAATTAAGTACTATCTTTGGATATAGCGAAGTTTGACTGCCCTTTAAAAATGTATACGGGATCATCTTTCTTACACTATCGTAAAAACGGACAGCAACGTCTTTCCCTTCAAGCATTTCATCCTCAAAACCTCGATAACTTCAGTAGCAACACTAGAACACATTACCCACCAGGACCGTATTACGCTATGGTTGCCCATTCATCTCTCCCCGCTGCAGAATTTGCGTAAACAAATTGGTTTCGCGATTGCCATTTTATACTCTCGCACGCGACACTCCATTGTTTTATTTATCGTTACCAGTTTCGGCGGCGCGTTCGCGATTAGGTTGTAGTGCTTTTTCCGCTTACAGATCGCGCGCGTTTTGTCAATCTTTGGCGATTTTTTTAGGCTGTATGTCCTATGAATTTTTCTTTTTTGCTGGATTTGTGCGTTGTTTTTTTTGTGTTTTTTTTTTGCGTAAGCAGAGAAAATGGTGTAACTTTTTGTTTTAAAATTACTTACATTTATATTGTACCTACCTTTAGTGTCTCTATTAAGGTCTTTTTACATCGATTTGAAGCTTAAATACATAATTAACTGACTTTTGCTTTCTAAATCATACACAAACGTTAGTCCAATTAAAATCAACTAATCACTCAAACGAATTACCTCCTTTTAAAGAACACAAAACAATTACAATTTGCGTGTAGAGCCACTCTTAGATGGATCATTACCTAGTAATGTAATTTATTAAAAACGTTACAACGGGCGCGGCCTAATGATTTACCGTGGCCCTTACAAATGGTGCTGTCATCGCCGACGGCTACCTATCTGTCAACATTTGTCATCCCAAGACCCGTTGATTGCTTGCAATTAGTTTAATTATTAGGTTATTGAAAAATTAATTTGGTTGATTAGGTGGCCTCGCCTACCATTTTATTTTTTATTCACAAAGGCTTGACTATTCAAAGATTTTGAAACTAGATTAAACTGTTAGGTAGGTGTACTTAAATACTAGGTAATAGTAGGACTACTTAAATATTTTTAGGCTGAGACCAATATTATCCTAACTTTACGAATACTCCCGATCTATTTTGTAAAAATTTCACCGAGAAAACTTATTTGGAGTGAGCTTGAAGTCATCACCTGCCTAGCCTTTTCCCAACTATGTTGAGGTCGGCTTCCAGTCTAACCGGATGCAGCTGAATACCAGTATTTTACATGGAGCGACTGCCTATCTGACCCCCAAAACCCAGTTACTGGGTAATACGATACTCCTTGGTAGGACTGGTTGTCAGACTTTCGAGCTACTGACGACCCGTAACGATTGTCAAAGATCCACGAATGACAGCCAGGATCAACGGCTTAACGTGCTTCCCGAGGCACGGAGAGGTCTTGGTACGTAAAGATGGCCAGTAATGGTCACCCATCCATGGACCAACCGCGGCAAACGTAGCTTAACCTGATCGATCGACCCGTGCGGCTGTTATTACTTAGCCACAAGCCCATGCTGTCAATAGTGTCAATCCGTAGTATCAGGTGGAATGACAGTTCACTTCCAGTTCACTTCGCCTACATTTTCAAGGTGAGATTTCTATAGTATAGACCGGTAAAAAAGCAAACTAAATCTTTAATTGTTTTTAACTCAATCACTGCTGTTTTAAAAAAACACAAAGTAGGTAAAAGAAAGTTTCATATTGTGGATAGTAATTTTTCGTAACATAATTAATCTAACCACCACTTATTCCAATAAATAATAAAAACACACAACAGATAAACAAATAAAAACATTCAACAATTGAAGTAAACATTTTAAGAACGGAACTCAGTTAGCTAAAACACGACAGATGGCGGGAGGGTGCTCTATGATTCTGTGCAAACACAATACCTCCCTAATTCGGAGTTGGTACATCAATACGTCACATTATACAGTGCGCCAAATGTTTATTGTTGCGCAAGTTCATTATTATCATAAAATATATGGGTTTGGTGTGTTATTATAAGTTTGAATAAATAATGAAATTGTATTAAGAATTATACAGGTTGTTGTAAAAAGACCAAGTCGAAATATATGCATCCTGTACATACCTATAACAAAATAACATTGAACAGATATAATTGCTGTTTTAGTTTTTCCACATGATAGTCTTTGTGTGCACTTGGCTTGTTCGATTACACTTCACGAATAAGTTCATAATTAATTTGCATAAACTTAATCAACCAATTTTTCTACTTCAGGTCTTGAGCCTCTCTATTTGACCAAATACAGGCACTAGTCTAAGTACTTACTTATTATGGAGGTAATACTGAATGCAAAAGGCAGAGGACAGAGTTAAACTGATGGACATTGCTGAAGGTGCCAAACTAGTAGACAAATTCTGTGCCGACTCTATCTAGCTTGCCATCGACATGCTAAGAAAAATAAAATTTTTAAATCTACATAAGTTTAACTATATATTCATTATTTGACGACAAAATTTTTTTTACCATTTTTTCTTGAAGTCTTCATCAACTACCCTCATGTACTGAGATAATAAACGCATCTGTACCCTATTAATTATCCCGGTACAGTCACAAGGAAAATTCTGTAGCCGGTAGCGAACCCCACCGCATCGCGCCATGCTATGATTTATAGCGCCCTTTGCTTTTATGAATACACACTTGTTACCGCATGCTTCATTATGGGCTGTGCGAAATTTGTACGCCCCTGATTGGATACCGCGTGATAATAGAGTCATTGTACGTATCGGTTGGTAGGGGCAGGTGATTATAGTCGAGACTTTTGTCATCTTTCTTAGTTTAAAAGTGATTTTAGCACCGGCTGTACATTGTGCAATAGTAACTTACAAAGCGCTTCGACTGTACTTTAGTAATAATAGTTTTGTCAATTAATTTTACTATTTGCAGGCTGACACCTTGGTTAGTAATTTCAATTACGGACACTAGATTTCTGATTTGAGAATTTTAAGTTGAAACCGGGTATTAGAATGACACTTGGTATTGGAATAAAGAGAGTAATTGAATTCAGGATCATTCCTAAAAGGTAGCCTGAGTGTGTACTGTATAAAGGTATAAAAATATTTTCCTATGCGCTTTCAATTTTATTCACACCATGGGATATCAGTCCATAGCAATGCAAAACCAAAAAATATTCAGATCTACATTATTTGAGGGCCATTTTTTGTTAATCGCTCGAGGTGACTACGTCAGGAAATATTCCGTAAAATAATTCAGATCACAATACACAAAACTAAATACATCCAGTTGTTCTTTTCCCGCTCACAGACAAACATATTGATTGACAGCTACCCTCAAAAAGCCGCATTAGGAACCGAACTTAATCCCTTACAGTTATTTAATGTCAAATAGGGTACATTCGTTTTGCTTTGAGTTCGAAGAGCGCTAATACAATTTCGGTGGCTATAATAAGTTTAGTGCGATGCTCTTTTCGGTCACTAAATGGTTTAACTGAGTATCAAATGAGGGTAGTTTGTTTGGATTCCAACAACATTTTTCGTCGAATTTATTTTGTAACAATAAATTTTGTTTGAATTGACCTTAAGTTGATTTGACGGTTTAGAAAATGTTTGTGGTTCATTTTCACATAGTGGTTTCCAGTATTTTTTGGAAAAGTCATTATGACACTGATTGCTATAGGTACAATCATTTTTCTAAGGTCAGCTATCATTTTCATTCAACTCAACCACGACCTTTCGTTGCTATCACATACCCTGCTGAACTGACCTTTAGAACGCACCATAAAATGATAATTCATGATTTTCCTCTTAATTGTTAACTAATAGCGTGTCTCCAAAAGAACAGAATTCTTCGTTTGTTTATAATAGTAAATATAAACAGCAAACAGCGTCAGTGAAGGCAATTGAGACTTTGGCATGTTATTAGCACCGGAGCTGCTTTTTATCTACTACTTTATTTCCATTTTCGGTCATATTGGCAAGTAATATAGGTACAGACGCCAGCACATCAAGCTACCCGAAACTCTCAAATTTTCCCAATCAACTTTGAACCTTATGCTTTAGCGAAAAAGTTGAAAATCTATTTAAAAAAATTGACAGATTGTAGTAGCTTGATGTGCATTATAGGAATAGCTCAAATGGCAGGCAGCAAGATGGTATTTGAATGCCCATGCAGTGCTTAAGGTGTGCCAAACGTACATTTGAATATACCCCAGTCGTTTAAACTATTTTAAACCACCCTTATGAACATGCTACCTAATTAATAGATATTTATAGGGTGACGGCGACATCGACGCGCAAACTGTAACCACGAATTCAGCACCCTAGCGTAGAATTTTTTCGTTGGTTATCAATAAAACTTGTTCTTTCATAGAAAAGAGCAACTTGTACGCAGTCAAAATATATGGAACTGCTAAGGGTTCCGTACTCAAAGGGTAAAAACCGGACCCTATTACTATAAGACTCCACTGTCCGTCTGTCTGTCACCAGGCTGTATCTCATGAACCATGATAGCTAGACAGTTGAAATTTTCACAGATGATATATTTCTGTTGCCGCTATAACAACAAATACTAAAACCAGAATAAAATAAATATTTATGGGGGCTCCCATACAAGAAACGTGTTTTTTTTTCGGCGTTTCTGCCTTGTGGTAGGTACGGAACCGTGTGCGAGTCTGACTCGCACTTGGCCAGTTTTTTTTTTAATAACCTGCAAGATATTTCAACGCAGGGGCATTCAGAATCATCTGCTGAATCTATGGTACTTAACAGGTTACGAGTTACAAGTCGATGCCCCGGACTATATACAAATATGTTAAGGATATTCAACATTCCATTACACTTACTTGGTATTATCAACTAGCGAGGTTGGTGTCATCCATGCTCGGGTGAGGGGTTCCTCCTTTAAAGAGGTGACGGGTCCACGGGGCTGAGCGTGGATGCCCCCCGCCGCCTCCTGGTGATGCAGGCCGAACATCAGCCCGCCTGCAAACATGGAACTGTTAGAAGGGGCAGAGGAACAGAAGGTTTTAGGAAAAGTGGCTTTAAGTTTAGGTTTTGTAAGTCTAAAATAGTTTGTCCTGCAAATAATGTCACTATTAGAAGGAGATTTTAATAATAGTAGCACTAAGTGGAAGGTTTATTAACTTGGGTCCTATTTAATATAACTGACAATTTCAAAATACTACAAAATTGTCACATTTTTACGACAGGTGTTGTTTAATAAAACAGAGAGTGAGGGAAGGCCTGCGCACGCACTTGTGCACTATAATATCTCCCGCGCCGATGGCTAGTCTCTGCTGAGATTAATCGTCAAGGAAATTCGGTCTTTAATAAGACAGAAAATGTACGAAAGAAACTTGTAAAATGCTCGGGCTATCAGATACTCGCCTGTAACCTATCGCCTGTCGGTTACATTAAATAGGTCCCAGGTTTCATTTGGCTTGTCATTATTGGATTTCGAGAGATTCCACAAATTGTAGCACGAGGACCCTACATTAGTTGGCTCAACCAACCTCACAATATAAGAAGAACAGAGAGGGAAAGATTTTTTGCATCAGCCTTAGCAACTGCTTTGTCTAATAGTGAAGCTGAGGGTTTAAATGGGAATGGCGTCAACTAAAGGAGATACTTGTCAGTTTGCAATTTGCATTAGGAACTGCCTCTTTCCTTTATTGTATTCAGCAAAACAAGTAAATTAACTACAAAGCCTTTGCAAACCTTAGAGGTCAAGAGACAAAATATTTATTTGTATGGTTTACAAACATCCATATTTTCACGTCCTAAACAGTAAACCGATCGTTATGAAAATTGGATTATTGACGGATAGCCGGGCAGCCTGGGACCTGGTGAAGAATATAGGCTACTTTACATCCTAGATATATGTATAAAAAATAATGAAATACACAATACCCGCATTAGATATACGAAGAGCAGAGAGCAGGGAGATCTCATTACTCCTAGTTTTTTTTTTATTAAGAGAATAGGATCGAATAATAAATTTTGATACTGTATAGTTAAAATCAAAAAGAATAAGTTTACAAAGTCTTCTATGCTTTGGTGATTAAAAACGACATTGAGGCATGTTTATGTCGGAACTGTCGACTATATTCAGCTTATTTTACTGTTTTAAACATGACACGTAGATAGAAGTGATGCTATTACCATTTTTACAGAATATATAATTTCATCTCATCTCATTTCATGTTTAAAATTACCTCCCTAGTCTCTCCGAGTTCCTAGTCTCTAGTCCCTTTATTCTAATAAAGGGACTATTGTAAGCTAGGCAATTATATGAAAAGTTTTCTTGATTTAGATAACTACTACCTATAAAAAAAAAATGTCCTGAAAATCACACCAACTGTAAAAGTTTGTAAGAAATTGCTAACAAGTTATGGTCTCAGAGAAAAGCAGACAATTTGAAAAACAAAACAAAAACTGTCTTTTACTTTTTATACAATACAATGCGTGAGTTAGTTAGTATTCTAAACTCTTTATTAAATTATTTAACTTGCTTTAATAAATTATTTACTTGAATCATAATCAATCAACGATTTCAATCATTTAGTTTCTCATATACCTACAGAATGTATTCGTGAGAAAAGCGAGCCCCCATTACAAGGTAATCAAAAAGAAAAGTACTATAATTATAGTTTTTAGGTCTAACTTATAAAAACAATATCAAATATTTTCTTTAACATGTCATGATTATGACAATAAGTTTTTGTAGTTATTATTTTATTATTGGTCAAATTCCTAGAATTCTGATAATATTTATAGTAGGTAATGTTTTTTGATCAACTTTTCAACTAAACAGCGACTCATTAAAACTGCCTTTAAAACAAAAAAAAAATACAAAAGTACTTACAAAACCAAGCAAAAAAATATATTAGAAAGTTCAGGTCTATCAATTAAACTATAATAAAATACTGCTCTCGCTAACACGCCACTGAATTACTCGGAAAATTAATTACTACGCCGGCTACGACGGCTACGTTCATTTGTTATGCTACGCCGTAGACATTCTCGTAGACTTGGCTATCAACACTTTGACTTTACAATTACAATAATTTACTTTAAATAATGGTTACTCTAATTTTTTTTACACTGTCTAATTGTTAGATAGGAAAGGAAAAAACCTTGAGTTGCTTTTATCAGTTAAGAAATAAATTGCGAAAAGCACCTTAATCCAGATGGTATCAAAACAAAGTAAAAAGATACGGTGTTTTTTTAGCACTTTCTAATCTAAAAGTAAAAAAAAATAAACATAAAAACATTAATTTTAATATAGTTTTAAGGTCACAACACGTTTCGGAGCGTTTAAACGCCAAGAGAAACAAGTCCCTATGAAATTAAAAATTGTAAGTTATAACAAAGTTTTCGTCATTTTTGTACATACCTGAAGATCTTGGGGCTCCCGAAGGGTACAGCTTTCGCCCCCATCCCACGGGGTCTAGTTCCAGCGGCGGCCACGGTGAACCCGTGTACCCGCCCGCCGCGTTCAACTCGTCCGACCGAATCTCGAATCACGACACGCACCCGATTACGCGCCCGAGAGCGCACGAACACCCCCGGAAAATCACGAAGACGCCCGAAAATCGCGGTCTAAATTCAAATTTTATTTTTGTCGCACTGGCTTTTATTTTTTTATTGTTAGTCTGTATTTTAAAGTTGTAAAATATTTGGAAGAATGTTTTTAAAAAAAAGTTTCTAAGTCCGAAAGTTTATTTGTACAGAAACGTTCTACCACAAAAATAATATAAATTTAAAATCACAGGAAAAACCTCAGAAAAAGAACACAAAAATCATTCGTTGGCAAAAGTACGTTTATCAAAAAATTCTCAACTTCGTACTATCTGTTGTATAACTATCCGGTAGGCGGCTCTGTGTTATCGTATGTGCGTTCTGGGATCGAGTCCCGGTTGTGCGGGCGATCCCGCTGTGAATTTGCGGAACACTAACAAGCGTCGCGGGAGCGCGGCGCCGAGTGCCCGGGCTTGGTGGAGCCCCCGTCCGTCCCCGCGGACTGGGGGAGGCGCCCAGGGGACACGCCCTCGCCCAAGAGCGGGACGGATACACTGACGCAGGTGGCGCCACTTACACACCTCCATTTCCTTCAAAACCGAAAAAAACACTCGATAACATTAACGCAAATGATATCTAAAAATCGTGCTTGATTTTTTAGCTGAACATAACAACGCATACGAGTGGATTTATAGACGCGTATTATGGTAATGGAGGGACGTTGCGAGGTTTCCCTCAGAGACCGTAGCACGTTCGCGCGAGTAAGGGATAGCGGGATGGATGAGACGACGAACATCTCGCCAGACGAGGCCAGCCGAGCTAAGGGACGGCCCACGCCACGAGTATTACTTATTAAACCCAAGTTAGATTGACGATGATGAAATTTCAGTGGGAATTGACTTTAACTGCGACCGAGATGAGGTTTTGTCGCCTCATTAATTATATGTAAAGTGTTCTGTATGTTTGAACGTGAACAAATCGGAGTTGCTAATGCAGTCGTTAAAATAACGTTTCGGGTCGTTGACACGACATACGCTGCTGATTTATATATGGGAACTAAAATAATTTCTGAATTTTAGAGAGCATAGTGCCTAGGGGATTATGTTCAAAACAATTGCGAGAATATCCCTTATGACCGATCATTGTAACGTTCTATTAGGAAGCTCTTGTTCACGAGAGAATGTCCGCGCGCCAATATCAAAATACTGTTGATGATCATAGAGTAGGCGTAGGTAGGTACCACGGCTATGGCTTGACTTTAGTAGACACTTCAAACTAATTATCGAGGCACAAATCATTATCTGCAGCATAGCCCTAATTCTTTGCCGCTGTAAACCTGCCTCAAAATCTAGATTTTAGCAGATATAATACGATATTTTTCGTCAACTTCTAATTTATGATTTTATGGTTTTTCATTATAAACAATGATATTTATAACAAAAAAAATACAATTTATCTTTTCATCATTCTTGCATTAACAACAGTTACCTACCCTTATCGACCGTCATAAAATTCAAATGCGTGAATTGCAAAACCGTGGTTACAAATGTCGGTGTTAATTCAACAGGGAATTATGTAACAGGGGTTTATATCTATGTTGTTGTTGGATTATTGTCGATTATAAAAATAAAAGCTTGTATAGATACCTAATCGATCTCTTGTTTGCGTCAGTCGCTATGGAATTAGTAAGTATGTACATAATATAAACTCCTTGGTGAGCGATCGATACCGAATCTGTCTGGAGAATGGAATTAATAAGTACCTGCTAATCCTATTAGAGAAGGTAAGATAAGAGAATCAAACATGACTCCTAGGCGTTATGTTACCTTACCTTACCTCATGTTGACCTATTGTCAACAACAAGAAGACGAAGAAGAAGAAGAAGAGAAGAAGGAGGAGAAGAGTTGTCATGAAGAGTATACTTAGTAGAATATATTTTTATTCTTATGAAACGATTGCAGGTAAGAATACCTTCTTTCATTTCAAATTATAACTTAGTTATAATTGTTTAGCAGCAAACAGAATATCTACGTTTTAACGATTGAGAATAAAATTGATCTATTCATGGAAAAGCATTTCAGATGATACTTTATATTTTTTTGTAGATTGTCAACTCAGTTCGAGATTGGAATAGATCCTCACATTCCGCAAAAGGCTACAATTTACAGTCACAAGGCAATATTGCCATAATCAGCTCGCTACAAATAGCTGGCGAGTTCAGTTGTAGATACCAACGATCGATTTTGCCTAGGAGTCATTGGCATCCTGTAAACAATCCAACAACGTAGAGGATTAATGAACCAAGAGTAGCCGGTAGGACAGGGCTAGGCGGATTTTCGAGAGTTCAAACACCGAGATATTGACGTGAACCTCCAATTAAAAGCATTTTCAGCGGGGTAATTGCAAAACACAGTTAAAATGGCAATGCCTTTTGACAATTCAATAACATCCATTGCGTTCTTTACGTTGTCGTGCAGACAAATTTTTCAAAAATATTATGCAATGTAAAATCTTTCGAATTTTCCTTGATAGTGTGTTACGCATTTCGCAACCTTCGTGCCACGGAAAGCACGTTACGCCGTTGGTCCCGGCCGGCTGTCATTCGTGGATCTTTGACAGTCGTTACGGGTAGTGAGAAGCCCGAAAGTCTGACAACTAGTCTTACCAAGGGGTATCGTATAACCTAGTAACTGGGTTGTGGAGATCAGATAGGCAGTCACTCCATGTAAAATACTGGTATTAAGCATCCGGTTAGATTGGAAGCCAACCCCAACATAGTTGGGAAAAGGCTAGGCAGATGACGAGATGAGAGTGTTACGTAATTAATCTGCACCCCGCAGATTAAGTTAGAGGAGCTCATAGCAATTAGATACAAGTAAGTGGTTCATAATTATACAACAAAACTACCTACATTAGTAATAATAATAATACATACCCATGAGAATCATGTTAAGAATCATCATCTATCTATCACTTACATAATCAGCCTATAATGGTCCCTCTGCTGGGACACAGAAAAAACTAAAGAAATCCACCACGCGGGCCCAGTGTGGGTTGGCAGTGTCACATGTCTTCAAGTTTTTGGTTCTAGGACATGCCGGTTTCCTCACGATGTTTTCCTTCACCGTTTTGAGAGCAGTGGTGATGAAATTATTTACAAAAAGTAAAGCGCCTGTCTGGGTTTGAACCTACGACCTACAACTCGTAATTCGAGGCCGTTACCACTTGGCCACCACTGCTCTATCGTGCATCTATCACTTGATGTATCTACATAAACGAATGTGAATGACAATAACAACACAAGACCTAAAACTATTGAAAGATTCTGTGCGATATGGTAGGGGATCCCTCTGATTGAGATAAATCTATAGATACTAATACTAATAATAAAGCTTATTTTATCCTTTAATAAAGATTGGTCCTTGGTAGCTCTGGACAGAGAGAGGTGGAAGGAGAGTAGGGAGGTCTTTGCCCAACAGTGGGACATTAACGGCTAATAAAAAATAAAGCTGAAGAGTTTGCTTGTTTGAACTCGCTAATCTCTGGAACTTCCAGTCAAATATGAAAAAATCTGTTGCATTTGATAGCCCAATTCATGAGGACAGCTATAGGCCATTTATCATTACGCTAGGACCATAAGGAGCCGAGCTAAAATAAAAAAGTCAGACAGCACAACAAGCGAAAACTAAGCATTAGAGCAGGCAGGCGATGCGATGCGACGGGGGAACAAGAAATTTCACGCGGACAAATTCGCGGACAGACTGAAGCTAGTGAAAAACAAAGTCGTTTGCGCCGACCCGTTTATCCAAATTACGGAACACTCGTCCGATAGTTGCTAATGGCTCATGGTTAAAATCAGTGCAATATGTATGAGAGACCGCATAGTGGATTCGATACAAAAATAGACTGAATCAGCCGACTATCGAATGTTAATTCAAAAGGGTTGCCTATGCGTGGCACCAGTACATAATCAGCCTATAACGTTCCCACTGCTGGGACACAGGCCTCCTCTCTGTGAGGGGGAGTGGGTCGTAATCCACTACGCGGGCCCAGTGCCGTAGATGACACATGTCTTCGAATTTTTGGTTCTAGGACATGTCGGTTTCCTCACGATGTTTTCAACGTTTTGCGTGGCACCAGTAAGCCCACGTTTTATCAAATCGCTCGCAAGAAACAATCATCACTGCACAATTGATTTTTCAAATTCACTTGTGTCAACCATTGAGCACTTTCAGAGGCTTTAATGCTATGAATGCACAGTGGGTTAGGTTAGGGCCTGTGCACACCACGTTTTTTAAACGCGCCGTTGACGCGCGTTTGTAGCGATACAGACGCGAGTCATACTTACGCAGTCTGTAGACCTTCTTCTGTAGGATAAATGCGCGCCGTCGACGCAAGTTTCTAAAACGCGCGTCAACGCCGCGTTTAAAAAACGTGGTGTGCACAGGCCCTTAGTCATCATCTGCCTAGCCTTTTCCCAATCATGTTGGGGTAGGCTTCCGGTCTAACCAAAACACCTGAATACCAGTATTTTACATGGAGCGACTGCCTATCTAACCTTCACAATCCAGTAACTGGGTAATACGATACCCGTTGGTAAGACTGGTTGTCAAACTTTCAGGCTACAGACGACTCAGAACGACTGTCAAAGATCCACGAATGACAGCCGGGACCAACTGCTTAACGTGCTTTCCGAGGCACGGAGGCGTCGCGGTATGTAAAGATGGTTACTCATCCACAGACCAACTGCGGCAAGAGTAGCTTAACCTGATCAATGGATCCGTGCAGCTGTTATTACTTAGCCACGAGCCCCTCAATTGATTAGGTAAATATGACCAGATTAAAAAGAACATGGGTTTTGCCCTTTTTCCATCTGCATAAAACGCAGTAGGTACTGTGTATAACTAACTTAATATGATTGATTGTGTAAAAGATGATTTGGCTAGAAACAGATCCAACGTTACAGATCCATATATACTCGTGTATATGTACTCGTGAATACTCGTGTAATTATCATAAAATCAAATCCTTTATTTCTTTGCACACATGGGTTCATCGTTCATTAGTCTGTTCCAAAAGTATGTGATAAAAATGTAAACAAATCGATCAGAAAACGTACCTGTGGATGACAATATGCAGTGCCATTTCACGAGTGCTTTGGTTTGATTTTATTTGAATATAGCAATTATGAGAAAGCATAAAGCAGAAATTCTAATTTTAAATCACCTTTTAATTTTTTTAATTTGACAATTGGGATTAATTTTATAATCTAAATTTTCGTTGATGATTTTTGATAACAATTTAATAATGTTATTTAAACAATAATTGTTGGAAAAAGTGGTGTGAAATAAGGTTGATACCTTCTAAAAATACAGATGTGTTACTAATCCCAATAATGAATAATAATGATATATTTAACCTGAACTGGGTTTGTTTACATTTTTAACAGATATTTTTGGAACAGACTATATAACAGACATTTTTATATTTAGCTACATTCGAACTGGAAGCCGACGCCGACATTATTGACAAAGGGCTTTTTTTTTTTTCGGATGGGAAATCCTCAAAAATCATCCCGCTCTGGGTGGAGCGGAAGGGAGTGTCAGACTCACCCACCCATGTTCCTTCCTTAGCCCTTTATGTTCCGGGCCAGCGGTAACCCTTTCGGACAATACCGCTGACCCGGCAGGCTTCGGCCCTATGGGGCCCCTCCTCGATGCTGACATCTCTTTGAAGCGCGCGTGGAACACGTACGCGCCGTCCGGCACGGGCCTGGTCCTGATCGGACGGTGAGCAACCCATTACTCTCCGCCCGCAGGCCCGCGCCTACGGTGGCCGGGAGTCGTCCCGTGGCTCCCGACGCCCGGAGCGTCTCCCGCGGCGGCTGGGACGAGAGGCTCTCTCCCTCATCCGTCCCGCCACCTCCTTCGCTAGCATGACTGCTTCGCAGAAGGAGGTGACTGCCTCCCACTCCCTCTCGCCCCGGACCATGGCTTGCACCAGGGCCGGACGCGAGAGGTCGCCGCCGCTGCCGATCGCCTCTACGAGGACACGGCGGTGCTCCGCCGAAGCGGGGCAGACCTCCACCGATTGGCAAAAGGGCTAGGCAGATCATGATTGTATTGATCTCACTTTCTGAGAATAAAGTCACAAGTACAGTTTTGAAATGAGAATAAAGTCACAAGTACAGTTTTGGGTATGATCGTGGATGGCATTAAGAGTAGGGGAATACCAAAGAAACGATGAATGAACTGGAGGCCTAAAAAGGCCACTTTGGCAGAATCCTAAAAGGATAACAGAATGGACAGTTAATCGTATCAAATCCCATTGGTGAAGCATTTTTCAGTTATTTTTTTTTGTCTGTGCTATAATACCAATCAATCCAATCCAAATCCAATCCCAATCTCTTTGATTGTACCTACTACGTAGTGCAGCGAAAAAAAGAAAAACACGGACTGTCTTCGCCATTTTATAATTCAAAATGTTATCCTTTTATGATTCTCCAAAGTGGCCTTTTTAGGCCCCCTGTGCGAAAGATGATATGGCGAGAATGAGGATGACTACTGAAATGAGGACTCATAGAGAAGTCAGGACGAAGAAATACTGCATCGACCCCGAATAAATAGAACAAGGACAGGAGAATGATGATCGTGCCATAACGAGATAAGATTATACTAAAAAGCCTTTTAGCAAAAGGCGAAGTGGATATTCTACCATAAGTACCTACAACCATCACGCATACGTACTCTTTAGGTAAGTAAAAATACCCAAGTTAGGTATACATAAAATGACTAATATCTAAGTTCAACAACAAGGCACAAACATGTTGGCATTCGTCTCAGGGGCCTGAGTGCTTTGGGAGGCCTCAGAGGGCCCGCCCTCTTAGCCACGCCCACCTCAAGCCACGCCCACCCAGTGCCTAGAGACTCGACTGTTACGTGAAATATCGGTGCTTGTTTTAACTTAAGATGTATGATGTATTTCACTTAAGTATACGGAGATGATCTTTAAGTAAGATAATAATGTACTTGGGTGCGTAATGCAGATTATTTTACATCGGGTTTTAGGATGTTTCTTGGGAAAAACATTGTATTTTTTAGCAGTAGAACTCGTCGCTTGAATTCACCAGTTTCCTAGGTATTTATGGCGTAGTTATGGCAGCGATCATGTCTGAAGGGTGGTACAACTGGTGATATTACAGATTTCAATTGAGTCTCTAAATGTGGATTCACATCTGTACAAGGATGTTTCCTAATACGGTGAATAACAATACAATATGTCGAAAACAAATATGTATGTACTTTTCACTATGATGTAGGTATGTAGTAGGTAGTACCAAGTAAGGTAAATTCAACAACTTAACCTTTAAAAAACCAACCTCAGAAATGGAAAGTTCTCAATAATAACGTACTTTAGTGGCTTCAGTGTGAGTTTTTTCGACTCACGAATTTTGTATGGAAAATTAAGTTTCTCCTAGTGACTACCAGGTGGCGCTATAATTTTTCCCCATATAAAATTCTAACGAGCTCGCAATCGAACGTGAGTGAAAAAACTCACACTTAAGCCTCTGTAAGTAGGTTTGTAAAAACACGTTTACACAAAAATAAATCATATTTATTAAAACTAAGTAGTGTTTGCTATCTGACTACTTTGAGAAGAAAGACCGAAACAAACTCAATAAATATAAACTGAGTAGGTAGGTACTACAAACGCAACTTCTAACGCGTCCAGGCCGTCAGTCTCATTTGGCATACAGTCAATTTCCTGAACATCCTTTATTGGAACAATAGGATCTAGATCCAGGCATTATAATCAGGTTACTATTGTGCTAGTAACTGGAGCGAAGTCTGTTGGGAAATAGGAATTAGCATAGTGCAGCAGATATAGTGAATGTTAATTGATTATATTGAATGAATGATGATGTTGTATGTGATTATAAAGATGTCGGAAGAAATATAATATATCTACCTGTGTTGTAAAAAGTTGAGCTTTTATTAACATTAAAGTTTTTGTTGAAGAATCTTAATTGCAAAAATACAATGCTACACTGACTGCACTTCACTTAGGTACTCATCATCATCTGCCTAGCCATTTCCCAACTATGTTGGGGTCGGCTTCCAGTCTAACCGGATACAGCTGAATACCAGTATTTTACAAGGAGTGACTGCTTAGGTATATGACCTCCACAATCCAGTTACTGGGTAATACGATTCCACCTTGGTAAGACTGGTTTTTAGACTTACACTTCACTTGCAATTATTACTATCTCAGTTTTTTTTTCTTTGCAATGTGATTTCCGATAATTCCAAATATTGTTAATTCAGTCATAATAGGAAAGAACATAACACAATATTTTAATGTTAAGATACTGCAACTATTACACATAACTAATCAAATTATTAATAAGTTATGGTGTTGGTAATTAATTAATTATTGTTTTTTTCACTAGCCACCCGGAGTCTGGATCTTTGCCTTGTTGATGGCAATAGGCTCGCCCCCTATTACATGGGACATAAACATGACTGATGAAATGTGTGTGTAATATAAGCACACCCCTGCGCAAACCCTTCAGGGACTACAGGCGTGATGTTATGTTAACTCATTTAAAAGATAGTTAAATTCAAAAAAAGTCATTGAATCCTACAGTATTGAAATATTCATGAATCCTGCATAAAATTCACGAAAAAAAAGATCCAAAATAGTAGTCACGTTACACTTCAAAAACAAGCTGACATGATTTCCTCCTTCATTTTAATTCGAAACCTTAAGTCAGCTTTAAATTACACTTTTTGCTAGCCTTATAACCCCCTCGACGCGGATCCCGGGATTAGGGGCTACCAACGGGTACTTTTTCTGCCAGTGTCAAGAAACATCGTCCTGCCTTTACAAGCACCCCAGGGGGTACTTTCGGACCCTTAACGTTTACGACTACCCGATTGCTTTTCTATGAAGGGCCTCTAGGAAATGTCCGCGACAAAAACGGACAGATGCCAAACAGCGGATGTTGATACCAATTGATTAGTTTGCAAACAGTGTGAATTTTTGATGGTCTGCGGTGAGTCGAGTGGCTTTTTTCAGTAGTTCACACTTAATAAGTGGTTTGTGGGCAAAAAATCTGGCTACTTAGCTTAACAGGTTCAGGAAGTGACAGTTTTTATTCAAATCGTATGGCGTCGGGCAACAAATTGCCACTAATGAGATAGGAACCTTGCAAAAAATTGCATAAGCCTATCGCATATGCGATCTCCTAATCTGCGTTGTTAAATACAGTTACTTTTATTAAAAATCTGCAAAAAAATACAATTTATATTTTATATTCAAACGTGGGCATCTAATTTCACACACAATTTTCAAAACGCATGTCATTATCTCTCAAAAACGAGCACCCAGCCCACAAACAAATATTATCGAACAACAAAAAAAATCGCAACACGCTGTGAAACAAATTCCACAAACATTTTGACACAATACGCCGTTACAGTATTCTGAATGCGTCTTCAGTGACGTCTTTGACAAAACAAATAAGCTATAAAAGGGTATTAATGTACCCCGTGTCCGCAGTAAAAGGGTTAGCCGTCCGTCACACCGATACTACTGTTTTGTTTGTACCGTGAAAGTTTGCCGACTTTTTCGCGAAACTTTTAACTTGAATTTTATATCATGCTGTGACATTTTTTCGAAAATAGGCGGCGAACTTTTATGATTGACAGCTACTATGTAATCTAACTAGCCTGTATTGTCCTACCCCTTTCCACACAATTCTGTCTTTTGTGAGTGCCGGCCAGTCCCTATCTGAAGGAGTCAAGCTCGTCCCGCCATCTTCGTCTTGGCCTGCCGCGATGGCGTCGTGCGTTTAGTGGGACCCAATCGGAGGTTTTCGTCCCAATAGTTATTTGACATGCGGTAGACATGTCCGGCCCAGTCCCACTTAAGTTTAACCGCTTTCTGGGTAACGTCTGTTAACTTGGTTTTGGAGCGCAGTATTGTGTTCCTTACACACACACACACAGCTACTATGAAATGATAATTACGTTATTCTCTTAGCTTAAAGTTTTTCGATCGGTTCAAATTTTGTCGTTATCATCATCATCATCATCGTCCACAGCCAATCTTCACCCACCGCTCAGCATAGGCTTCTCTTATCCAAGTGCCATTCCCCACGCTCCTGTGCCACCTTCATCCAAGTTCTATCCTTGATGGTAACAATGTCGTCCACCCATCTCGGCGCCGGACGACCGACGTTTCGTTTTCCAGTCCTTGACGCCACTCGGTCATTGTCGTTATACCTACTGAAAATTCCACACGTAAGTATAGCACAGGCTAGTATGCCTGTACTTTTGTCTGGAAAAAAATTCTCAATTTTATAGTTTTTTGCCAAATACACTTTAGAGCAAAATTACAAATGTAAGTAAATAATTTAATAGCAGTGCAATAAATAAAGGAACCTCCCAATAATACTGACCAATTAGGAAAACTATTTTATTTTTATAAAACTGAAAGAATAGCAGCTCGAAAAAGCTTAGTATTTGCTTTTTCGAGCTGCTATTCTTTCAGTTTTTAGTTAATTATAACAGTCAGTTGAACAGACCAGTGAGTTATAAAAATAAAATAAACTGAGTCTACACGTCAAAAAAGAGCACTAATTAGAACTACTCTTATGAAACATGTCAGAAAATGCCAGCGAAAATGGATTCAAAAACGTGGAAAGTTAAGGGTTTAGTGCAGTTATCTTTCACCCGACTATTTGACTTTATAACAGCTAAATAAATGATCGTATTTGGGTAGGTAAATAATACCTAAAAACTGCTTTATAAAACCCGAGTTAAAAAGTCTGATGAAGAAAAAAACAAACCTGGGCTGAAAGAAACAAAATAATCGGTCAAAATGTTCGTGCGTATGAAGAAAGTTGATTGTATTTTGCGAACACATTCTTTCCATCAATTTCTCAGATCTATCAGCGGGAGCAGAATCTAATGACTGCTGAATTATTTAAAAACCAATCAATCAAAGTTGGAATACCTTCCTTCAACTTACCATAACATCACGCCTTGTTTCTCCGAAGTGTTGGGCAGAGGTGTACAGACGCAGCACATCAAGCTACCCGAAACTGTCAAATTTTCCCAATCAACTTTGAACCCTATGCTTTAGCGATAAAGTTGCAAATCTTTTAAATAAATTAGACAGATTGTAGTAGTTTGATGTGCTGGCGTCTGTACCTATAGTAAACCCACATTTCGGCAGTTAAGTTTTTTCAACTTAATAAACCCAAATCACAGTCGCTTCACTGCCTAGAGACTACCTATAAAATTTCAGATAACACACGAACAAATAAAAAAACTAACACTCCTCCCAAAAAAGACTGAAACCAAACCTGAAGTATCCATTTCCACTCACAAAATATGCATACTCCGTGTATCCGCATTGCCTTAATGGTACGGCTGTAATTTTCATGATATTTTCATGGCGTTTCCATGGTGTATTTTCCCACAGAACCATGTTATCATATTTGAGGAGCGGCGTCATGATAAAACACGGTAACTCGTCATAATGTGTTTAGCGTTCGCTCTTCTGGTAAGCGGCAAAGAATAAACTGCTAAGTTTTCCAGATGGGACACAGCGCAATTCGAGGAACTAAATGGTTACATTTAAATTGTTATTGAAGCAGCTAGTGAAAATGTGATCCCACCAAAAACATTTTCATGTAAAATGTTGCCAAGACGAGACCACATATGGCTCGCACTGCCAAAAAGTTATCAGATCTCATGTAGAGCCAAGCTTCTAACTCTACACGCCCTAACTTCACAAACTCTACACCTTAGTCAAAATATGAGGCTTGGCCGTTTCGTTACTACAAAAACTATTGTATAACAGAAAAGTAATGAACAGTGAATAAATTTTTCACCTTACGCCCATGTGATGGTAGCGCCCTTGCGCTTCGCTTGGCTCGTCTTGGCGGCGGCACTGCCGTGCCCCCAGATAGACAATTCAAATGTTAGTTTTTTTTTACTCCCGTTTTTTTGTTATAGTATCTATTTAAAAATCATCGTTTGCAGCATATATCTGCAGCTTGACTCTACAACTGCTGAATAGGACCCATCGTTGGCACTTTTGTTGATTCCTTTTTATCCTAATAAAGTACTTCGTCGAATCATTTCACTGTTACTTACTAATAATTATAATTAGAATATTGTTAATTAGGTACTTCTAGATTAGCATGGTGTAACAAATACCTATTAATAATTATGATCTCGACATAAATGTCTTTATGTAAGTAGGTAAACGCACAACAGTTTTAATTAAAGTAAATAAATGTAAAATATCTCTCCTAAGTAATACTTAGGTATATATTACCAATACCTAAATCTAATGATATCCAAATAAATTATTTTTAACGCTTTATCTCATGTTTAGGCTAAACAAAGTTACCTCAACGTACAATAGTATCAGCTCTGCCATTAACCTCATCTCTACATTCATATTTCGGGAAGCTTTACTTATTCAATATTTTCAAATTGGCTGCACACCGGTCTTGTAATGGAGACGAAAAAATGCGGAAACCGAACCAAATGGATTCGTGAACTGATTATTTATTTAGCGTCACGAAATATTAGCCTCGGAATTGGTTTAGATTATTTTTGTCAAGAATATTTTGTCTGCTTAGCTTCGTCTTGCTTATTTATTTTGGATTTGAGAACCAGGGAAACTGTTAACGCTTTTAGGAGGACTTTATTTTATTAACTGGGTTTTCTTTTTTACACAAATTGACGGCTGGCCAGCAAAATTCATCGACTTCTCATATTAATAATAACCTCACCAAAAGAAGTAAATACCTGTTTTATAAAATAACGTGTATTCAAATTAAAGTAGAAAAACCTATAATAGAACATTATACTATATCCGAAATTATGCTAGAGAACTCGGTAAATATTTGCGATACCTACACAAAATATATGGATTTCATAAAGAATATTACTTTCAAATGCTCTATGGAAATAATATATCATAACATCTTACGAATTTTATCAAAATTGGTCCAGCCGTTTGAGCGTGAAGAAGAAACAAACATATAAACACACACACTCAAGGTAAAACCTGTAAAAATTACAGAATCAAATCATTCTTTCAAATAACATTAATTAATTTTTCACCAACAAACAAGTCCAAAAATAAAAAGGATTTATGAAAATCAAAAAGTCCAAGTTCGAAAACATCGCGCCCTCGTCAAAAAGCACTAACAAAGTAACAAGTGGCCCAAGTGGGTTCCTCCTAAATTCGCCATATGAGCCTCATGTCAGTGCCACCATTTATCATGTGAGATGTGACAACTGAATTTATTTATATAAAAAAACAAACAATAGGACGCGTTAGGGCTAGTGGCGCCCCTGATAACTGGTGCTCGGACTTGTAGCTTTTTTATGTAGTCTGTTTAATGTTTTAGAGGGAGCAACATTATTATAGCCGGTCTTTTCTGCAAAAATAATCATCAAAGCTCAGGTGAACTGAACTTGAAGACGGCTGTCATTTCACCTGATGCTAGGAATTGACACTATTGACAGCTCACTGTAGCTTACTTCACCTATGGTTCACGGTGAGTTTTTTACTAAATAGATTTTTTATGAAACATTTTGGTAATTATTTTGAACATGAAAGTATTACAGAAACTCGCTCAAGTCTCAAGCATTACTTAAAACTTGTTTCAACCAATCAAATGGCTGTAAACTTGTTTTAAGTAATGCTTGTGTCTTGAGTGGGAGTCTGTAATACGCGCCTGTGTGTGTGGTTCTGTAAGGTCGCTTACTTACAAGTAACACAGGCAACATTCGGTTTCATCATCATCATAGAATAGAATAGAATACTCTTTATTATGTACACCATATAAATCATCATCATCATCATTTCAGCCGAAAGACGTCCACAGCTGGACATAGGCCTCCCCCAACATTCGGTTTACAAAAAAATTATTACGTTTTTGTTTTTATGACGATGAAAACCAAAACTTTTTGCTCTTCCCAATGAGAGTAATTTAACGTTTAATTTTTTACTCAATATTTTATTTACCTAATAAGAAAATATATTTTTTTATTAAAAACAAGAATATTTTAGGAGTATTCTTAAATTGCCAAGTATCACTTAATATTAAACTGTTGGCCAAACAGTCGGCATACTAAAATAACTCCTAATAAAACGTTGACAACAAAACACCGATGCAAAAAAACCTGTCAAATCTAAACGCTCCATCGACTCAAATAAACTACCATCAAAATCCAAGGGGTACCGACCAATAATTTAGGGGTGCGACACAATACAGAGATAGCAATTTGATATTCAGGCCACATTTTTAATAAGCAACGCTTGCTTTTCGTTCCTGTAATGCCCCGTTGAGCCCCACTATTAAAATGCTTTTTGTTGAGCCATTAGCCACTTGAGTGACCTTCTAGTATGGTCAGTTTTTTGTATGTTTGTAAATTAGGGATATTTTGACTTGAAGCATTGTTGGCTTTTGGTTCCAGAAATATCGTGCCCGTATTGTTGAACGCTGTATCTATTAGTCCTATCCAAATATAGTCACTAGCACATTTATTTAATACATCTAAATCTACTTAATTTAAAAAAAAGTTATTCAGTGATAGACAAACGCACAGAACTGCTCTAGGTCCAAAAGCATGATATTTTGCAAAAGAGTTCCTTATACAGCCAAAGTGAGCTATAGAGTCTATAAAAGTAAGTATGTGTGTATGATATCCGTCATTTTTGCCGAAGCCTATAGGAAATCCCATTACGGCTTGTCATTTTATAAAATTGTTAAAATTTGACTTGGTTTGTGAGGACCAAGACTTACCATCATCTGCCTAGCCTCTTCCGAAAACTGAACATTTAGACGTATTCGTCGATAACACTTGATCTTGAACCCACACTGAGAAAAATAAGCAGTAAATAAAAATAAAAAAAACATTGATCTGAACGTCAAAACAGTATTTTTTACTGATCCGAAAACAGTTTTAACCTGAGGCAAAATGTTACCGTCATGACAGTAAACTTTAACGTTTTAAGTAGCTAAAAGGTGACAAAATTAACTGTTTTATTCATTTGGTGATTATAGGTATCATTCAAATCATTGAAATTTACTTACATTACAGTAATGGTGGTTTTCCTTTTTTTGTTGTTGTTTTTTTCAGTAAATAGTATGTTCAATCATTAAAAGTTACTGTTTTGTCTTTTACTGTTTTTTTTACAAACATGTCTTCTTACTGTACAAAGTCAATAAGTCTTAAAGTAAGTTTTTTTTTTTTTCAGTGCATAATCTATACTTGTTCGTCCATTTGGCAATCATAATTTTCCCAACAAAAGGACATAGAACAACCCAACCGCTCTCTACTGTCCTTTAAAAACTCGCATATGTGCAACATTATGATTCATTATGTTTTTATTGAGTGCGCGAGCGTGCCGCGTAACGAAGTATTGTGACGCATCTGTTCATTTTGTTTTCTAGTGGCTTTTTTATATTCTTTGACAAGTACGGACACAGTCGGCTGCAATGCTTGTATGTTTAGAAGTCTGGCTCTCCGAAAAATATAACAATTTTGTAAAAATAAAAAAAAAAACAGTAAAAAAGAACATTCATTTTTCAATGTGGATTGGAAAAAGCGAATCTCAGATCTTTACTTGTAACAAATAAAAGTGTTTAACTTTTTCTCGTTTTTTGTGCTTGAAATGGCCGGTTTTTTTTTCTTATTCACATAATATATATATAATTAATGTTGTACTATAGCTGGATTGTTTTTAGGTACCTAGAAAGGTTTAGGTTTCAAGAAAACATCAGCAACGGGCAAAAAAGCACAGAAATTGTGTCATTATAATCTACGCTAAAGTAATTAATCGAAATAATTACCTACAACGACATTACATTTCAAACAAAAAAAGCATCGTTTTTTTTATTACGGAAAGGCCCCTTTTTTACCTCACCGTAAGTACTTACTTAATTAAAATTAAACGCAAGAAACAGATTACAGTGTCCGAAACCTCCAAATGCACAGTTCAGTCGAACTGAACTTAGACAATACAACTTAGAACCAACTTAGCCGAACTTAGTAGAACAGCGTATCACTTAATTAGTATTTCGGTAGTAACTTGTTTAACTTAGCAGACCTAATTAGCGGCGTCTTGTACCGTGTTGCCTGTTTGCCTATTTAGAACTCGAGATGTAAGTACCTACCTAAGTATTTGTAGTGCCTAGGTATACAATGCGTAACATAATGAACGCAAGACCTCATACACCCCAATTAGAGTATTGAGTTAAAAGCATAATACAATGATCAAAACAATTTTTTTAAAGCTAACTATTTTTATTAGGTAAATTGTGTTGACCCTATCATTACTTTATGCATTCAAAATTGAGTCTTATTGCCTTGACATAAGATTTAATTTTCTTTGGCTCAATCGGCGATCAGTATGGCAAAATGCATAATTTAAAAAAAAATACCTATCTTAAATGTTACCGAAATTGATTCAGTAATCAATTATGAACAAACTACTTTCAGGACTTGCGTTTATTCTGTTACACCTTGTATAAGTACATTTGACTGCATTAATGTTAGAACGTAGGTAGCAAACAAATCAAGAATTTTAAGACTGGACAGGTCCTCTCAATCTGTGTGGTTCTTTCCTCAAAAGACCACATCAGACCTCGATCTACATGGTCTTCATATAACCTGACCAAGATTATGTCTGGACTTTAAAAGAGACTGTGACCTCTGAGTTTGTTTCGGCCTTTCTTCTCAGAGTAGTCAGATAGGAAACGCCGACTTCTAGATGAAGTCGGCGTAAAAAATAAAACATGATTGACGTGTAAAAGTGTTTGTACAAACCTACTTACAAAAAATAAAATCGTTTCATCATTTCATTTCATAAGTCACTTTGTTTGATCAAATTATATTTATTCGGGAATGTTTATTTAGAAGAATACTCTAGTGAATAATTGTCGACATAATGTCAAACATGATTTAAATGAGCATTAAAATATCCTGTACGACCCGTCTCTCAGTCCGTATGCTGACCAGTCATGCCCGCAAGCATCCTGCTGATTAACTTTTTTTTTAAGATTTTCATAAGGTTCAAAGTTGATTGGGAAAATTTGACAGTTTCGGATAGCTTGATGTGCTGGCGTCTGTACAAAATATATGTTTTAGTATTAGCTTGTAAATTGTATCTAAGATTTGTCAAACTAAATTGAACTTACCGCTATATTAAGTCTCTAGCTCTCGCCAACAAAATCGAAGAACTCCGACGATTTGATTAAATTACTACCAATTACTGCCATTCTCTTAATCAAATCACTAAGAACAATTCCTATCAATTAGATAGGTACATTCCACGTCCAATTTACGTCGGTTACCTTGCGAAGTGCGTGGTATTAGGTATGCAGGCCTAATATCCGGTTTGGCTACACACATCGACTTGAAGTCTCACTAATTAAATACAAATCTCAAGACAATTCTCGAGGTACGGATTTCTGAGGGTTGAACCATACGAGGTGAAAATTTGCGAATTAAAGTGGTCCCTAGTTTCGCATTAGGTGAATTAAAATTTTCGTGATTTGAATTTGCATACCAGAATACCAATTCTCGTAATTAAAAACGTTCGAAATCTAGTCGCAATCTGATCTCGGTGACAATCAATGTCAAACACATGACAAAAATGTAGGTAAATTAGAGGTATTTTTGACAGATAAGAGACTGAGATGAGACTAAAAACGTTCTTAAAATTACGGAAATTGCCCCTCTGTTAACACTGTAATGAAAACATTGTAAAAGCCCATTATTATTTTTAAAAGAGTAAACATGGAGTTTCTTGCCGGCTCTTCTCCATGTGAAACGACCATTTCGAACCATGCACCTAGCTTCTGACGTTTCATAAGCGCCCATGTACCTAGGTTTATGTGAAATAAAATATTTTGATTTTGAGTAGGATTTTTATTGTAATTAAAAAAAGTTATTCTTGCAGTCGTTTAGGTTCACTGCCTTTTTTTGTTAGAGCAATAAGACACGTTTGTGTGATTTTTGTGTACGTACCTACCTTGCATTGCTTGAGTTCCTCAGATACCCCCTCGCTATGGTGTTTTATGGTGTAGGAGGATCTATCCAACTGAAGCAGAGAATTAATTTAACATAATTATAATATTCCTATCTACCTACTCGTTTGTAAATTGGTAAAGGTTTAGTTCTTTTTCATCATTCCCTTCCCATTTTGCTTCCGGAAAAAAAATTAAGTCCTCAGATAAAACTTCAAATAAATAATCACTTTTTCGTGTCTTTCATGTAAAATGTAAAACTTTACTCTACTTTTACCAATTTCAATAATAGTTTCTTAATAAAATCTCGGCAAAATTTCACCCCCTGTATCACCACACTTGATCCGTCAAGTCTAAACTAACGGAAGTTATAATTTATGAAGCAAGTTCCGGTGCCTTGGGCCGGAGTCTAGAGGTAATGAAACATCTGATGTATTATGCACAGCGTCTACGATCACCTTAAAACTACGGCTAAGATTTTAGAACGCGGAAGTTTATTAGACAAGAGATTTTAAGGTGAAGAAACGTTAATACAGCAAAGCGTAGGTAGTAGGTACCTACTTAGATCTTTATGACTATGAAAGCTTGGTCCATTTTATATTTATTAACTAGTATAGGTACGTGTAAAAATTAGTTGGCTAAACTATACATAACTTTATCAACGTTTTCAACACGACTGGCCTTTTATATGCCAAGCCTACACTATACTATAGATACTTCACGTTCTTCTGTGGTCGCCCTCTCTTCAAAGTTTTGAAAGGCATAAAATGTCCCAATTGATTCTGAAAAATGTTCCAAAAACTCAATTAATATATGTAGTGATATTATGTGGGCCGATCCCGGCAGCACTGCAATGCCGGGCCGACCCGTGACGGGAGTGGAGCGAGCCCCGAACATCCCGTCAGTTTACAAAAATCAGTTTAATATACTGGTCCCTCAGTGAGGGAACTTTCAGATATTAAGCTGAAATAAACAGATACTACACTTTGATCTTAGCCAAAAGGCCGAGAAGCGATGACTTATTTTTTTTTAAAGCGGAGGTTCGTTTCTTCGCGGAGAATCTTAACACCGCGATTCAGACAGCAGGTGAAACTGTACAGCACCATCTGTTATTCACTAGTGTAAAATGTTAGTAGACATTTTCATCATAAATACCTAAAATTATGGAAATAAGCACTAAGATCATCCAATATTAGTTATTAATAATCACTTAGTACATTCTGTACTAAGTGATTATTATGACGATGATTATTATATCTCCTTTATTTCATTAAATCACATATAAATTATTATTAATAATATTATAATTCATACTGCTGAAATGTATGTTGTCACGTATATTGACGCTAGTGGCGGCATCTATGTGTATTTACGAGAGCTACGTGCCCGACGAACGACAGTGGGTGAGAATAGAAAGCGGCTTGGCTTTTACTACCTGATACCAAAGGGGATCGGTAGATTGCAGTATCTTATGGCACGATAACAACAATTAAACGTTATTTTATGGCGAAACTAGCTCTAAATATGCAAATCGTTTCTTTGATAATGAAGTATCTCATAGATGGTAACACGCATAATTTGACAAGCACTTAACTATTTTAACATTGTGACCTCAGCGCTTATTTCCACATGTTTAGATATTATGATGAAAAATAGCTACATGTTTTTTTCATTCTTGAATAACAGATGGCGCTGTACAGTTTCACCTGCTGTTTGAATCGCGGTTCTAAGATTCTCCGCGAAGAATCGAACCTCCGCTTAAAAAAAAATACGTTATCGCTTCTCGACGTTTTGGCTAAGATCAAAGTGTAGTATCTGTTCTTTTCAGCTTAAAATCTGAAAGTTCCCTCACTGAGGGTGGTCCCTCAGTGAGTCTCTGGTGGTGTATGTTAAACGGATTTTTGTAAACTAACGGGATGTTCGGGGCTCGCTCCACTCCCGTCACGGATCGGCCCGGCATTGCAGTGCCCCCGGGATCGGCCCACATTAATCCTATAACCAACCATTATGACTACCTTAAGGTGTACTTAGTCAATATTCCTGATAAGCAATGGAAAACAAAGCATGTTTTAAATGTCGCCATGATAGGCCCTAGTAGTTGGGGGGGGGTCTGTATTTATGCTTTTGCGGTTGCACAACGACATGCTTTGCTTTGCTTTGCTTGGTAGTATAGATGCAGGCCTACCTTGCCGCCTCCTTCAGAGGTGGTAGGGTGGCGGGGTCTTGAGGGAGAGCGCAACGGTCGTGTAGATCCTCAAGGCAAGTCTGGCGGATGCACCTTCCCGAGGTTGCCACCCCGTTATTGGTCTGATTCCTTATGAAACAGACGCAACAAAAACCACCAGGCGCCAGCGCATCCTTAGCCTAGTTCCCTTTACCCCATTATCTCCCGTCTTTTCATCTTCCTGCCCCAACTCTCACAATCCTCCTACACTCCATCCCACCCACATCCTCATTCCTTCCACCTCCAATGTCCCAATCTCCACTCCTAACCGCGACCCCCTGTGACTGGGTGGTGGCGGGCCCGCCTATCACTAAAGTCAGCTGATGGCGAGTAGGAGTAAGCAGTCACCTGCGCTAGGACCTGCGCAGTTGAGCGCCGTAAGCGGGGATGAAGGAGTCCTGGGGGGTTGAGCCGAGCGGCTCTGGTTGTAATGTGCCCGTAAGGCAACACGCCCCCTTTGGTCTGGATTTCAAGCGAAACGGTGGCCCTACCCAATAGCCAGGGGTAGGGAAATGGTCATGGTGTCCCGTCAGAGGGCCACAGGCGAGGTGCGTGAGGTCCGCTGAGGTCGTTCTTGAGCGGCCAAAGCGGTGGGTAAAGGTCATGCTGACGGTGTAAGTGAGGGTTGATCAGTTCGTAGGGGGTTTGGCCCTTTGAACCTTCCACGCCAACCCGATCGAGCACCCGATGTCGCACTGTAAGCCAGCCTTGCGCACCTATATCTCTCTGGTAGTCCTAACGTTCGAGCTAGTTTGTAGTGAGACGTTCCCAGGTGCGGGCTCCACGGAGGGTGGGAAGCCAGAGAGACGAAATTTTGTAAAACTGTAACATGGATAAATTAAGGCCAGTTAACAATCAACCAACCGGAGTGGAGGCGAAAGCCAATGAGACTCCCAAGGGAGGTGCTTGCACTTCCCTCGCCCCTAGTGATCCTGCAGCTCACACTGCAGGTACTAGCGCGGGTGCAGGTCCGGCTGTGGCGAGAACCGCAGCCAAGACCAAAAACAAAAAGTCCCAAAATAAACAAAGGAAGTCGGCGCTGACTGGGACCAGTACCGACCCTTCAAAAACTCAGGTGAAGACTAAGGCGACGACTTATACCACTGCCGGTCTGACCCTCTCCACACAGACCCCGGAGTCGGGTAACACCGGCGACGGGCGTCTTGACAAACACCCTCCTTCTCCGCTATCCCCTCAACCCACCTCCCATCAGGCGACCGTCACCGGTCAAACGGAGACGATCGGTTGCATTGAGGATGCGTTCTCACATGCCTGGCAAGTGCAGAAACGCAAGGGCAAGGGTAAAAAAGGCACTCAACAAGCCCGATGCCCCCGTACTGACCCCTCAGGTCCACCAGCTTCCTCATCTCAGAGCAAGCAGAGGGAGAGATTGACGAGGAAGGAGAGGAGACAAGAACGCAGGCTGCTTGGTAAAGGCAGTCGTAAGAAGCAGGCCACTGCCGCTAGGCCGGTCAAACCGTCTAGCGGCCAGCTGAACTTCGCCGCCGGAAAGCGGTCGCAGGTAGGGACCGGCGATAGCCGACCTGCGCCCAGCCAGCCGCCAACCGGCGTTTCGAAGGATCAGCCCGAAAAAGGTAACTCTGAGACACAGCGACCCGATTGGAAGGATCAGGCCACGGCCAAGCGAGCTCTCAACGAGACTTCAACACCTCGAGGAGAGCATAAGCGGCCGCGTCTTGATCAATCCAAACGGGTCCCACAAAAAAGCTACGCCCAAGCTGCCAGCGCAACCCTGGACGTCGCGATTACCTGCGAACGCACCGGGTTTCTCAGCAGGGAAGTATCGGACCAGGTACTCGCTGCCATCCAGAGGCAGATAATCCTCGAGGCCTGCTCCCCCAAACCAGACACTCCAGGGCCGACGTTCAACGCCAAGCCGCTGGTCGCTGGGGGTGTCGTGAAACTGTGGTGCGGTAACGACCACACCCTAGCCTGGCTACGGAAAGCAGTCTCCGACCTTTCTCTCCCAAGTAACATCTCGTTGGTGGTCAAGAGTCAGGCGGAGATCCAAAAACGCACGAGATGTGGCATCCTGATCCCAGACGAGCAGGGGGTGTACGGAGAGTCGTCCAATATTGGCCGCGCTCTCAGCTACCAGAATCCCTGGGTCGACATTAAAAGGTGGGTGCTACATTTTGCCGACAAGCAGGCTGAGCAATGGTTTGTGGTGGTCGGCGTCCCTGTGGACCAAATCCCGACCCTGATGGAGGCCGGACGCCGTCTCTCAATTGGACTGGGAGCGGTGTACGTGAAGTTCCAGGGTCGGAACGGTAGGTTCACGGACGCCCCTCAAGGATGGGACCCCGCCACGGGAACCTTCGGCGAGGTGCCAGAACTGCCAGACCAGCTGCAGACACCAGTGGGGGAGTCATCTCCCACTACAGACAACCCGGAGGCATCTGCGACCGAACCTGCTCCGGCGGGGTCGGCCGCCCCTGCTGCCGCCACCGAGGACGCCGTCCCTTCATCTGGTACGGAGCTGGACGACATGATCCTGTCCCCGGCTTCGACCCAGGGGGGAGACGGCTTCGACGCGGGCGACCTGTTTGCCGGGCTCAGACTGGAGGGGGACGAGGAGGGATTGGCCAGCGATGGCGTCCCTTTCGTCGTGTAAAATCCTCCAGGCAAACCTCCACCACAGTCAAACCGCGACGGCTCAGCTTCGCAAGTGGCTGGAGGTTCAGCACACGGCCATTGCCTTGATCCAGGAGCCGTGGATAAGGGCAGGCCGAATACAAGGACTCTCCAATCTTGGTGGTAAGCTCCTGGTCACCACAGATCACGACCATCCCAGATCGTGCATCTATATCACGGGTAACCTTAAAACACAGCTCTTAACCGATTTTTGTTGCAGAGATGTCTCTGCAGCAAAGCTGCTAATACAGCGTGATAACGCCACGGAGGTGGCGATCGTCTTCGCCTCGGTATACATGCCCGAGGTGGAGGCGCCGCCCCCGCACGACTTCGCCCGCCTTGTGAGTCACTGCGAGAGGTGCGAGTTTGACGTCGTCGTTGGGGCCGATGCCAACGCACACCATCAACTGTGGGGTATGGACACGCAAAACGAAAGGGGTAAGGCCTTGGTAGATTATCTATTCTCCACTAACCTGACCCTACTAAACACGGGTTCCGAACCAACGTTCGTAACCAGGCGAAGCCGCACAATTATTGACCTCACTCTGGCAACAGAGGGAGCGGCGGAAGCTATCACTGGGTGGCATGTCTCCAAGGAGGCCTCCTGCTCTGATCATAGGTGGATCCGCTTCGACATCCAGGTCTGTGTCCCACCTACACAACCACGACGCAATCCGCGCAACACGGATCGGGCCACCTACGCACGCAGCCTTGAATCAAGGCTGGCGACACCAAACAATCCGATAACATTTGCGGATCTGACACAGATTGAAGCTCAAGTAAGTCACCTTACTAAATCAATGATAGACAGCTACCATACTGCCTGCCCAGAGACCACTCCCCGCAGCACACCGGGCAAACAACCCTGGTGGGGCGCTGAGCTGGAGCGCAAGCGCGGTAAGGTAAGAAAGGCTCTGAATAGAGCCATGAACACTTGTGCGGATGAGGACTGGGATAACTATTACGCAGCCAAATCCAGTTACAAAAAATGCATCAGGTTCAGGAGTACCACGGGATGGCGCAAATTCTGTGGCAGCATTGAATCTTGCCAGCAAGCTAACAGAGTAAGGAAAGTTTTAGCGCAACAGTATGCACCTGGGCCCGCTACACTCCGTAAACCTGACAACACACTAACATCCTCGCCAGAAGAAACGAGACGCGTCCTCATTGAAACTCACTTCCCGGGATGCAGTTTAACACAGGTAATTGACTGGCAGGATGTAATTCAGACACCATCAAACAATGATTGGCTTTACGCTAACAGGATGATCACGCTGGAGAAACTCCAATGGGCCATCCGGAGCTTCCATCCTTTTAAGGCAGCTGGTCCTGACGGAGTATTCCCAGCCTTACTACAGTGGGGTGGCATCTCTGTCGCCATGAAACTGCTGCCTTTACTGAGAGCGTGCCTGGCCTTTAGATACGTTCCTAAAGGATGGAGGGAAGTGAAAGTAATATTCATCCCTAAGCCAGGTAAGGGTGACTACACAAACGCCAAATCCCACCGACCAATCAGCCTGACCTCTTTTCTACTAAAGACTCTGGAAAAGCTGTGCGATAGGGAGCTGAGGGATGGTGCGTTGAAGACTTTACCGTTACACGGTAACCAACATGCATACAGCTCAGGTAAGTCGACTGAATCTGCCCTGCATCTGGTGGTCAGCCAGATAGAGGAAGCGATTCATCAAAAAGGCACTTGTCTGGGCACATTTATAGACATCGAAGGAGCCTTCGACAAAACCAACTTCTCCAGTATCAGCAGCGCCCTCTCCAGGCATGGAGTAGAACAGGTACTAACGGACTGGGTCACAAACATGCTAAGCAAACGAGTGGTTCGCCTTGAAGGAGAGCAACAGATGGCCATGATAGCCAGAGGGTGCCCCCAGGGTGGGGTCGTGTCCCCCCTTCTATGGAATCTCGTGATTAATGACCTCATCACCAAACTCAACGCCAACCGCTATTACACAGTAGGATACGCTGACGACCTCGCCATCCTGGTTTCGGGGAAGGTAACGGGCACGGTATGCAACCTTACTCAGCAAGCGCTACGTATAGTAGAGAGATGGTGCAGGGAATTCGACCTTTCAGTTAACCCCACTAAAACTGAACTGGTCATGTTTACTCATAAACGGGCTTTAGGCCCTTTTCGTCTACCTAAACTGTTCGATACTGAACTCCAGTTAACCAACGAAGTCAAGTACCTCGGAGTGACACTAGACAGTAAGCTAAACTGGAGCAGTCATTTGGACAACAAACTGAACAGGGCTTGCATAACCTTTTGGCAGTGCAGGAGAATGATAGGTAAGAAGTGGGGCCTATCCCCTAAAATTACACATTGGCTGTATACTACTGTGATTCGCCCCATGATCACCTACGGGGCTGTGGTCTGGTGGCCCCGCACCAAGCTAGTTACAGCCGCCAACAAACTACAACGCATACAAAGGCTAGCCTGCATGGCGACTACAGGCTGCATGAGGACTACCCCGACTGCAGCAGTTGAAGCCATCCTGGGAATCCCCCCGCTCCATCTGTTCATACAGCAGGAAGCGACGATGGCGGCAGTACGTCTTAATACACTAAATCTCTGGGGTAAGAGTTCTACACCACACACCATGTTGCTTGAGGAACTTCACAAGGAGCTCCCCATTACAAAAGCCATTAACGACAAGGTACCTAAACAATTTATCTTCGATAAAAAATACAAGATCCAACTTCACGAGGATCGTCGATGCGAGGGGCTAAACCCTGCAGAGCTGCGTATCTTCACGGATGGATCCAAAACAGGTAGTGGCACAGGTGCTGGAATCTTCTCGGAGGATTTCAACATACATATAGCCACTCCACTGGGGGTTCACAACACAGTGTTCCAGGCCGAGTGCATGGGTATTACTCTGGCCGCTTCAGCCATTATGGCCAGGGAAGTGAAGGACCACTCAATCCGCATACTCTCAGACAGTATGGCTGTTCTGCAAGCGCTGAACAGTTACACAGTTGACTCTGGGCTAATATACGAGTGTCACCAGCGCCTCAATCAGGTGGGTAACCTCAATAAAGTAACCATTCAATGGATCAAGGGACACAGCGGCTCGCGGGGCAACGATGCAGCCGACGAGCTTGCCAGGAGAGGGTCGAGCATGGCACCGGTGGGACCTGAGCCCATCGCGCCACTCCCCTTCGGGTTTCTACGCACTCTGGTAAGGAAACGCACCAGAGCCAAGCACGACAAACTTTGGACGGATCAAGGCGATTGCAGGCAGGCTAAGGAAGCATTTCCCGCATTGGATGCCCGCCTCACGAAACAGGTTCTCCGTCTAACCAAGCAAAAGCTGCGTATAGTTACTGCAGCTTTAACCGGCCACGGGTCATTTAATAAACACCTCTATGTCATAGGAGTAACAGACAGTCCGCTGTGTAGAGCCTGCATGGAGGATGACGAGACAGCGGCACATGTGCTGCTAAACTGCCCTGTAGTCGCTACGTACAGGGCAAAGCACTTCGGTAACCCAGGTACCCTACGTGAGACGGTCAGTAACATCAAGGCATTGCTGGCCTTCCTTGAGGAGCTGGGGTGGATCGAATAATCGATTTTCCCACCCGTACGCAAAATACGCGCTTTGTCGTGGAGTTGCGGAAACCAGCCCGTATTACCTATTACCTATTACCTATTAGGCCCTAGTAAAAGCCATCTTTGGTTATCTTCATGACCGTTGGCGGCATCTTCAGGGCGCGCTCAGTCCATCTTAGACCTTTTCCATTACTTTGGATCAAACGAGATCTAGGTCAGGTTCTTTCACAGGTATTTAGCCTCTGGCAGCAGCAACCTTAACGTGATGAGAATAAAGATCACTATGATTTTGACAGTGATGCAAAATCAGAAGTGAAATAACCATGGCAATAGGCCTGCGCCTAGTGACGGGGACCATCACGGGACACTGCTTACTAAATAAATACTTCTGCACATTAGGCATAACAGACAGTCCCCTGTGCAGGGCTTGCATGGAGGCTAATGAAACCATTGCGCATGTGCTCTTTGAGTACACAGGCGTCACCTAGATAAGGTCAGAAACCCTCGGGACACCCAGATCATACACAGATGTTCTTAACAGACCAGGAGATTTGATCAGCTTCTGGAGGGAGGTGGGCTGGTTGGAATAACCACCGACGGCCGCCATGGCTCACGCACAATGGTCCACTGAAGGACTAAGTGCGGAAAACAAACCCATAACATAGAACATAAAAACATGGCAATACATCAAAATATGATAGGGACAGCTTGAAACTCATAAGTGATTTGTTGCAAAGTTGTTTACCGAAAATTAAAGTATATAAACTCATTAATAATTTAAAACGAAAAATAACCACAAAATTATTTTTACTAACAACAATAATAAGTTCAATACAATGGGTTTAAACGACTATAATGTAAAGTGTTTTATAACAACGAAATTATGTACAGAAATTAAGAATACCGAAAAGACAATTCTAATGATATTTAGACTTAGCGTTACACAATGGCTCATAGCTAGAGGTATCTTATCCCCGGACGTGTAAGCAGAAATCATTGTATATATTCCGGGGGTTTGGCCACATTTGCCTCCGTTAGAGACTATACCTATCAAATATCCTTGATATGTGATTGGTCCGCCAGAATCTCCCTGAAAACAAACAAACTCATTTTAACCATACTTGTAAAAAAATCAAGAGAGGGGCTCGTGGCTAAGTAGTAAATCGGGTGCACAAGTCGATCTTCAAGGTTAAGTAACGCTTGCCGAAGTCGATCCGTGGATGGGTGACCAACCATTTCTTACCGAAATCCGTTTCGTGTCTCGGACAGAACGTTAAACCATTGCTTCCAGCAGCCATTCGTACATTTTTGATTCGTTTGTTTTTATGTGCCCAAAAATGACTACCAGTCTTACCAAGGGGTGAGGGGGGTACAGAGTATTCTATTCTATTCTATCGTGTTACTCGGTAAATGGGTTGTAGAGGTCAGATAGGCAGTCGCTCCATGTAAAGTACTGGTTCTGGTCTGCATCTTTTTAGACTGGAAGTCAACCTAGCCAACCCAACTTAGTGGGAAAAAAAACTAGGCTTTGATTGTTAATTTTTTTAGAACTTTTTGTTCTAGAGTACCGACCGCGTAGGTACTAATTTGAATTCAAATTGGTTAAAGTTTTGATGATACCTACCTATAGAGCAAGATCCTCGGGCCTATTCAGTAAAACATACAGAACTCAGACTGAGGCCTCAAGCATTAATTAAAATTCGTTTAGAGCCATTTGATTGGTTGAACCTGGTTTTAACTAATGGCACAGAATAACTAATAGTGTAATGCTTGAATGAGTTATGTTTTTACGTACCTTTAGTACCTACCTGATACCTGTAAATTGGCTGTCGGCCCAAGCTAGCAGGAATGCGTGCGTTCAAAGGCGGCATGGAGGCATGTGGAAGCACATGCCTCACCAAGAATATGAACGTCCACACATTGCGAATCATGCGATGAGCGCCGAGCGCTGCGCATGCCTCGCAATGTCTGTATCCACTTTGAAGCACATGCAAAATTACTCTATCCCACACATTTCGTTACTCAAAAAACAAATAACGTCTGGGGGCCCTGGGTACTTGGATCATGTAGTGAACTAATAAAATTTTGTCATTATTTCAAGACTTCTATTGTTAATATTGATAAGAATTATATAGGACTATATTTACCAAAAAGTAAGTATGCTGCCGCCTGTGATACAGGTGTATCCCTAGTACAGGCATCTAACATTATTAGTATACCTTTGTAAATTATTTAAAAGACTGTAAATATTTTACCATTTTTTTTTATATTTGTTTATTTAAAACAACACTTGTATCATTACAGGATATCCCCAAAGCGATATGGTGGTACTTAGCTTATACTTATTTTACAAATTGTAAAACAAATGGTAATGAATGAAATATTTACCTATTATTTATTTACTATTGTAGCAAAATCTACATTAATAACCAAATACTTACCTATAGTCGTCAGAAACAGTTCCCGTAGGTACCACATTTTGTGAATGTGAGTGCGGTGACTTAGTTTAAAAAATTAAATCGCCAAATTTATTTACCTCGCAACTATCCTTTCCCGAATCTCCTGCGCAAAATTGATTTGTTGTAACAAATCTCTTTTGATAGATATCCATGCATCTTGTCCTTGTTATGAAAGGGACACATGCCATTCGGAGATGCCGAGACGGTATGGACTAAAAAGCATAGTTTTATATTATATCACATAATCAGTCTATAATTTTCCCACTGCTGGACCACAGGCCTACTCTTAGTGATAGGGAGTGGGCCGTAATCTACCACGCGGGCCCAATGAGGGTTGGTAGATGTCACATGTCTGCGAGTTTTTGGTTTTACCGTTTTGAGAGCAGTGGTGATTAAATAATTTACACTGAGTAAAGCGGCTGACTGGGTTCGAACCTGCGATTTTGAAGCAAATTGCTAATACATTGCTTCATAAGTTCGAAAAATGTGTCAATGTGTGTAACACGTAAATAACGCAATGAATGTTGTTGAACTGTCAAAATGAAACGGTCCCCGATTGATAATATGATGACAACCCATCTTGAGCAAACGTGGTGATCAATGCTCGTGTCTTCTCTGCATGAGCCTTTACCTTGCTGTGGGACCACTGCTGGTATTATTCATCATCATCATCATAATCATTTCAGCCGAAAGACGTCAACTGCTGGACATAGGCCTCCCCCAAGCATCTTCACTTCGACCGATTTTGTGCCTCTCGCTTGTTTCTTTTTCTGGTATTATATAATACATCAATATTAAGCCCTATATTCATTGGGAAACAGAGGGGCCCGTGGCTAAATACGTAATAACAGCCGCACAGGTCGAGTGATCTGGTTAAGCTACGCTTGCCGCGGTTGGTCTGTGGACGGGTGCCCATCTTTACATACCGTGACCCCTACGTGCCTCGGAAAGCACGTTAAGCCTTTGCTCCCGGCTGTCATTTGTGGATCTTTGACAGTCATTACGGGTAGGCAGAAGCCCGAAAGTCTGACAACCAGTCTTACCAAGGGGTATTGTATTACCCAGTAACTGGGCTGAGGAGGTCAGATAGGCAGTCGCTCCATGTAAAATACTGGTATTCAGCTGCATCCGGTTAGACTGGAAGCCGACCCCAACATAGTTGGGAAAAGGCTAGGCAGATGAGATGATGATTAATTGGGAAACAGTTTTGGAACATTGTTTCAGCAAATGACTTTAGCACAATACAGCAATAACAGAAAATAATAAATACCCTTTCCATTAGTCCGAATCCTGTAACCAAACACTTATCGTCGTCTTTGATTTCGATGCCATGACTGGGCTTCAGCATTGGTATAGGTCGTACCACCCGCGAAAAGTTTACAGGGAAGTCCAACTGCGAGTACACAAAGAAATTAAGGTGAAATCACATTTACACTTAGAGGCATCACCACAGATATAGATACACGGTCTAGTCAACGCAAGAGCAACTAACTACTTCGCGTGCCAAAAAACGCACCAGCTTACGTAGAAAAATCGAAAGCCGCCACTTTCGCGCTCAGTCCTGTGCACTGCGTTGCTATTCTGTAAAAATCTCACCGTGAAAACTTAGGTGAAGTGAGCGTGGAGTGAGCTGTCAATAGTGTCAATTCCTAGCAAAAGCAAACTCACTTCACCTAAGTTTTCACGGTGAGATTTTTACAGAATCGACCGGCTGTGGGCTGGGTGAGCGTGAGCGCTGGCGCAAGGCCGGGTGGGGCGAGACGGGTGCCACAAGCGGCGGCGTCTTTGAATCATTTTGATTTTCCCATCACTAAATAGTGTTTGTGACGTCATAGTAGGTAGTCGGAAAAATGGCACGCTTGGTTTTCATACAGATCTTGTAATGCTATTCTGAAAAATATCACCGTGAAAACTAAGGTGACGTGAACTTAAAGTGAGCTGTCAACAGTGTCAATCCTTAGCATCAGGTGGAATGACAGCTCACTTTGAGCTCACTTCACCTAAGTTATCACGGTGATATTTTTACAGAATAGCACCGCTGATACTTGCGTTATATATGTCTATCCATATCTGTGGGCATCGCTGTAAGAGCAAGAAATCCACTGGCATGCATCCGCGAATACGGAAAGGAATTGAGATACATACAAATTGCGATCAGTGCGTAAGTATAACTGTGATTTCAACCTACTTACTATACAATGTGTAATTGAAATAACTTAAAACCTCTTTAGGTGTCATTGTGCTCATCATATACAACATTTATTATATCTATGGTCACAATGCTGTATGTATAGCAGCAAAGTAAGCCCTCGTACCCACGGGCGATTTCTTATGGCGAACTGGATTTTTAACTCTAGATGTTGAGCAGAGTATTCAGTGGTGCTATTCTGTAAAAATCTCACCGTGAAAACTTAGGTGAAGTGAGCGTGGAGTGAGCTGTCAATGGTGTCAATTCCTAGCAAAAACAAACTCACTTCACCTAAGTTTTCACGGTGAGATTTTTACAGAATCGATCGGCTGAATCCAACATATAGCATTCCAGCGCGTCAAGACAATACACCGTTGGATTTTCAACTCTTGGTGTTAAGCAGTCGTTGAAAATCCCGTGGGCGATAAAAAATCACCGCGGGAAAAAATAGCCCATGGGAAAAAATCTACCTTGTATACGAGGGAACACTTTTAGAAAATTTTAACTGGTTATCTATTACAAATCTGAAGATACCCTATGACAGTATGACTGATACAGTCAGACGGATGGACGAACAGCGTAGGCTTAGTATTGGGTTCCGTTGTCACCCTTTAGAAACCTTAACAAGTGAGAAGTACCTACAGAAAGTATTGTAAAACAAATTACCTTTAACACGGCAAAGTCATGGTTATGTCTTTTTCGGTTGTAATGTTTGTGTACAAAACAACTCAAAATTTTCCTCCAGACTTCAGTACTAGTACTTTGTGTTAGTCCTGTTCTTTTGAGGTTTTGGTACCATACCATATTCAATCGACCGGTGCCGGCGACGACTCTGTAGTATTTTCTCACAGCCCTAAGCAACAATCCAAGATAAAGATGTAAAAACTGAAATAATCGCGGAGTCGCTCATTATAGGTATCTGAAACTTTGGGCGGGACAGTCCCGCTGTCAGGCTGTCTATCCCGTTATCCCCAACCAGAGCAAAAATGCCCCACTTTCACAAAGGGACCAAACGATATTCAATTCAATTTGATATGGGAGAGCGAGTAGAGGGTAGTCAAAAGCCCGAAATTCTGACTACTAATTCTGTCTTCCCAAAAGGTATCGTGCATCCATTATCTGGGCTGTGTAAGTCAGATAGGTCTCGCTCCATGTAAAATATTGGTATTCTGCTGCTTCAGGTTAGGTCGAAAGACAACCTTAACATAATTGGGCAAATGCTCGGCAGATAATGATGATTATTATAATAACTTGAACTTACTTTATTTGGAAGCAATGAGCCGCCGATAGAACATGTTCTTGAGTTATGATTGATCCACCACAAACTAAGTTCCAAAAATCACAAAATCTGTCGCATTTTACTATTAAAATCTGAAAAAGAATCGCTGTTAGTATTTATTTACTTATAAAAAGCTTTAAGTATCAATAAATCAACTACCTATATCAACTCAGCCTATCGCAATCCACTGTTGGACATAGGCGCCTCCTAAGCTGCGCCACAACACCTTATCCTCAGCCTACCGCGTCCAGTTTGTCCCAGCCACCTTTACGGTCGTCGGTCCATCCAGCTGGAGGGCATCCCACACTAAGCTTGCCGCTTGCTTACCAAGCTGTAACAAATATGACTTTATAGAATTAGAACCAATAAAATCATGAATACAACCCTCTAAGTTCATAATAATAATCCTATTGATCAATATTTCAGAAATAGCCATTCAATAGGATTTTACGAACATAGATGATGATGATTTTATTGATTATAATTATGTATATTAATACAATATACTTGTTTCGCTCGCGACTCGTATTTTAATATACATACGAGTATAACCTGACACTGACCTGCAAAATGCAAAAAACGTAAGAAAATTTTAATTTCGCGGGCTACCATGGCGCTTCCCCCTTAAAAGACAACATTTCAGGTTCACATAACTTTCTGGAATTACAAATTATAGCTAGGAGGTGATATTGTTTTTGAAGTGGAGACTTCTTTAGGCGCGTTTAGGGCATCTTTTGAGATGGGAAAAAAACCATTGAACTCGAGACCCTGTTACCGTAACCGACACCGCACATGTTTTGTTTTTATGACGATTCAAAAAATACACGTAATTGTTCAAGTTTTCACTTCTGTCGGCACGGCGCGGCGTCCCGGAGTGCCACTGTTTTTTTTTTTTTAAATTGATTTGTATAATAATACCTGCTTATTATTGTCCCACAGCAGGGCAACGGACTCTTCTCATACAGATGATCACCACGCTTACTCAAGACGGGTTGGCGATTTCAGACATAGTATATTAAATATAAGTCCAGGTTCCAGTAATGTTCAAGATAAATTCACAATAATAAATAAATAGTTTGATATTTTTTACCTGGTAGGGGAGAGTGGGTAGGATTCGTACACTTTTTACTTTAAGCCACATAAAACAAAAACTATCCATTATTTAAAAATAACTTTAATGCTGTCACATACTGCACTTATCAGCCTTTAATATGAATGATGTGTTGTTTCGATATAAGAAAGCATGGCGATGCTACGACAACTTTACTAAAATGAGAAAAACGTACGAACCTACCCCACACGTGGGGTAGGTTCGTACATAGCGTAGGGAGCTTTCGTACATAGTGGGGTACCTTCGTACAATGAGAGAAATAACCACTATTCAATGTAATATTATCATTTATTGAGATCACAATTAACACAGAATCAGCCTTTTTTTAGGGACAATTATCAATTATTATTTTGTGTACCTCAGTAAGTACTACAAATAACTACTTACTCTTAGTAACAAAAAACGTACCTCAGTACTAAAAATGACTACTTAGTCTTGGTAACAAAAACGTATCATAACTTTTCTCTTATTAATATAATAAGTAGGTACCTAATGAATCAACATAATAAACTCTACCATTACAGCAACAAGCCTTAGTCTTAAGTATTAATACACGTGCTATCCGACAGCATACACAGATAAGTCTTTCTCGAAGCTATAAATGTGGGACGTTCTCGCTGTCAAAGCAGATTTTGATGGTGTCAGTATATGTACCACATCTGTTATATTGACACTCCTCTCATCCTTGGTGGTGGGAAAAACAAATTTCCAGGAACCAGGCTTCTTCCTCATAAATTAAACTATGTATTCAATAGGACTGCAGATTTCATGCTATCTTCGTTTACTTGTCCCGTTCTCGTCCCCTTTTTCACATACTTTCGCGGCATTTTGATTCTGTAATAATAATATATTCGGTAAAAAAAATGTTTAATGCTATGCAAGTTAGTGTGGGGAGGATTCGTACAGTACGAATCTACCCCACTGCTAACTGCACGAAGGTACCCCAAACCAAAAATACAACGATTTAATTTAAAATAAAAATACCCGTTATTGTTATCAGAAAACAACTGCGTGCATTTAAGACCTCAATACCATTCCACCAACTAAATTGAATCACTTTTATAACTAGAGTAAAACTAATAACATTTAAACACGTTTCAAAGTGAATCCAAAAATTACTTACGTGGAGCGAAAACATGAACGGGCCTGTTGTGTCGAAGCCTGGAGCCGCACTGGCCCGCCGCTCCGCGCGTAGCCTATGCGTCCGAGTGGGAGTTACGCACACAAACATGAACACGCCAGTGTGCTGTATAGCTTAGATATCACTACTGTACGAATGCTCCCGTTGTACGAATGCACCCCACTCTCCCCTACGGTACTTCTTCGATATCCACTGTTCTTCCACCTAATATTCTAAGCGAACACATTTCGTGCATTGGTGGATACTGACTATTCGTCGCTATCAACTCCTAAGAAGAATACAAAGATATTTGTAAAAAAAACTTGCTTTAATAAGAAGATAATAATACCGAGAGTCATGATGGGCAATGGCGTAATAGCCAAGAGCCTCGACCAACACGTGAGGAGGCTCTCGTTAGGCAGCTGGATCAAGGGCTTGGTCCAGAAAACACTACTTCTGGACACAGCGCGTATCGTGAGAGAGGAGCTCTCAGGAGCCCTGACCACAACTGACTGACGGTAACTTGGAACCTGTTCCCGATACCGGTGGGCTATTATTAATTATATTTATAAATATTTTTTTATAAAAGTATTTAAAAATGTAAATAATTATATGTCTTTAATTAAAGTGGAGATATTGCATTATTTACTCGAAAATCGATTTCATCGTTTGTTGATGTAAAATTCGCTTTTACGGATTTCTCGAAGATTAGCACCAGGAATAAAATTGAAACTGAAACCACTTTAACTTGTAATTTTACCATTTATTGTAGTTTTTTTGCACAATTCATTAAATCTAACGTTATTTGTAATGTTTACTGAGATTAATAAAAGTGACGAAACTGGGTTGTATGGTTGCATCAGAAATGTTGAAATGTGTCATTATTATTGTAGTCTTTGAAATGTGTGTAGTCTGTGGTTGTGTTGTTGTTGAAATGTGTCATCTTTATACAGTGTGAGTCTTCATAATGTGCACATATCGAAATGAGGGAAACATAGCTTAATTTTATCGACGGAAAAAATATTTGAAAAAATGAAAATATATTTAAAAGGATATTTACCTGCTAAAGTATGATGATTGCAAGGCCTTTCTTTAACTTGATAGGAAATGTTGTGATTGAGTTATAAACATGGTATTTTTACGTTTAGAAATCTGATACGATGGAGAATAATTTAAAGTAATAAAAAATGGTAGGTAATCGGGGCTTTTATTGAGTAATTTTACAATTATTGTAAAAATTTATGAAAAAATATCAGATTTTTGTTAAAAAAAAACCGTAATTCTCAATTGAGGGGCGATTATTTACAAAGGGGTCACAGCAGCGAAAAATTTTTTTAAAAATATCACAATTTTTTTTTTTTGTTTTTTTTAAATACCTATTTTTTCCGTCGATAAAATTAAGCTTAGTTTCCCTCATTTCAATATGTGCACATTATGAAGACTCAGACTGTATATTAAAAAAATGTGTCCTTTATAATAATATGTCCGTCTGTGTGACCGCGTTGTTCTTCTATTTATTATCGATTTTAATGCGGTTTTCATCACCATTTAATGAATTTGAGTGCACTTCACATTCAAATTTTTTATGTGCATATTACAATAATGTTATATAAAGAAATTTCGTCTGTTTTGTCAATTCGTGAAAACCATGCAAAGCAGGGCGGGTCATTAGTTAATAAATAAATTTCAGAAATTCGGATAAGATTTACTTTTTAAAATTCTAAGTCAGTTTCCAAGGTTTCTAGCTTTTTGACAACTGTAATCAATTTCAGAACGAATAAATTTATTCAATTTGACGTCCAATTTGACTGATCATGACATATTTATTTTACTTGCATCTAATATGTTTATCTACGTTTTGTCACGAAAATTCTGTGAAATGCTATAAATAATAAATCTTGCAATGCATTGAATTGTTACCGATAAATCAATGGTGAAATGACTATTTCTTTTAATAGAATAACAACACTATATGTGATGATTAACCTTTTATTTCAGGCGAATAAATGTCGGGATTTATCTAATTTCCCGGAAAACACGACAAAGCGTGTTCATGGGGGAAGACCCGTTGCACTTGGTGAAATACCTTATCAGGTTATGAGTTATCTTTACATTTTAAATCATTAACCTAACCAGCCCAAAAAAATCAACTGCTGAACATGTTCAAGTGCTTAGTAACACGAGTAAAGGCTGTTGAGGAAAATAATAGGTGCCACAACCCACGCAGTTAATTTAGTTGCAGTTTAAATTTTAATACCTACAACCCGCAAGAATTAACTTGAGACCCGAGCGGCACTCCCGACCCCCGCATTGTTACAACCGACCCCCGCATTGTTACAACCGACCCCCGCATTGTTACAACCGACCCCCGCATTGTTACAAATCTCACCATAGACGTCTCAGTATCGCGCGCATACGTCACGTCACCCGAGCGAAGTCTCAAGTTAACACTTGCGAGTTGAAAATACGTAGAAACATACAAAAACAAAAAGGACACTCAGGCGTCACAGTATGTACCTACTTGTATCTACTTGTACCTACTCCTCCATATCGCTGTCATCCGGAAACGTTCCCAGAAGATTGGCAGCATTGCAACATTGAATTGCTATTCAATGTTGTAGGTAATGCTAATTCTTTGGCCAAAGAACGAGTCTACCCTCTAATCACGTGAAGTGTCGACCAGTCTCCGGAAAAGGAGACGAGCACTTGGGCCCAATGACCCGAGCGTAAGGGACTTGAAACGTTCTCAAAATAACGTTACGCGTAGTTCCTGTACCGATAATTTGTATCGTTCCACCAGGAAAATTAATTCCTTGTCCTAAGCAATACTGACAAACGGAACGAAATCTTAAACTGTTCACTATCAATATTATCATTATCATCAATATTATATTATTATTTCGATACCCAACGTTGCCAGATTCATGACTTGACACAGACGAAAAAGTATGAAGAATAACATTACAAATTAATCTGTAACGTTATTATAAGCAGATAAGCTTAATGTTACTGATACCTTTAACTTTACTTATAATATTATTCTTCGAAAATGATATTCTATAACTTTTTTTGACGTGACAACGTCTTAAATTAGGTTGCGACTGGGAGTCACTTATGAAAAAGTGTAACGCGCGGTAACGTTACGATGAGTCACCGAACGAGAGAGAGGCCCGCCGAATGCCTTGCGTCTCTCTCCCACTCAACTATGATCGGATGATCGGTCGTTGTCACGTAAAATCTTCGCCCGTAAAACCGACTTTACAGGCAACCATTTTTTTTTTGTAACTTTGTAAATTTTGTTTTAGTAAATATCGTTACAAATTTTGGAACGTTTTACGATAACATTAGTGAGAACGGAACGAAATTCATTTCGTTTTCAAGTCCCTGTCAGCGTTTCGACCCCGAACGGCTTTAAACCTACTTAGTGAAACCAGCAGGGTAATTGCGTAACACACTATCAGTAGCAATAGGTTTCATTTTGACAGTTCAACAACATTCATTGTGTTATTTACGTGGTTGAGCAGACACATTTTTCGGATTTTATGGATTAGCAATATGTTTGAAAATTATTCAAATTGAGAGTAATAATGTGTTACGCAATTAGGGTGCTGTTAGCTTTGTGCTTAGTAAGATATACAACGTTAATTTTAGAGTATATGCGAAACCTGAATATAGTAAGTTCAGAATAAGTAACTGAATCGATTCCAATCATTTTTACCCCATGTTATATTTTTTGTCCCAAAAATATTTAAAAAAGGTTAAAAGTTGGACACAGAGCGACACTCCAATCTCCGCGCCGAACAGTTAGGTACCTAGGTACATACTATTATCAATGAGCGCAAGACGGAGCGGCGCGGGTGAGCATGTTTTTGTACGGACAAACAGGTAACTTAACAAGTTTATAACTTTGTGATTTTTCATGATACAGTTTTGAAATTTTGTACATAGATTCTTTACATAAAAATACTAGACACGTGTTTCGGGTTTCGCATATACTAAAAATAATGTTGCATATTTTTTTAATTTATTATAATTATACTCCTTCTTCCAAAGGTAGGTTTCAAAACGAGACTACCCGATGATCCAGAAAGGTTTTACACGTTTTGTGGAGGTGTTATCATTGGTGAAGCTAAAATATTGTCAGCTGCGCATTGCTTTGTCGATGAAACTCCTAACAAATTTTGTCCTGGGTATATTATTCTTTATTTTAGCCACGGTATCCCGCGAAATTCAATTCGATTTTAGCAATTTCTGGACAGTATTAGGTTAATCAAAATATGATTCGCGACCGTCACAAATAATAATATGTAGATATCAACAGCATTGTAATAAATAGAATCATCACTAAGACTCATCTAAGTTCGAGTCCGCGTATCACTGGTCAGTTTCCCTCAGTCGTCAGTTTATTTAATTCGCCAGTTTCGTTGATTACCTAGTCAGTTTCACTGATTCGTCAGTTTTACCGATTAGACAGTTGCGTTAACTCGACAGTTTCCGGTATTTGCCAGTTTTCGTCGATTCCAAGGACCGATCGCAGCAACGCTTCCTTAGACGGTGACATTGCCGCCTGCTTAAAGTGTTACTTGCTCTGTGCCTGCTGCTACGGTTGAGAGGCGACTACCTTTTAATATATTGTAGTCTGTGAAGGCGACTGTAGACGGCATTGTGACATACCAAATTATAGCACTATCAGTAGCTGTCACTAAAAGAGCGACAAGGTGTATTTTTTTAGTTTTACTTTCGCGAAATTGATCAAAAGAAGAGCTGCTGTCGTAGAAGTTGTGTTCGGAATTAAAACCACAGATCGCAGACGGCAGACCGCACACGGTAGTGACCGTGTGCGATCTGCCGTCTCCTTCGAAGTGTAGCTTTATGTAACGTGCGCCTCAACTTTGAACTGCCAGCTTGCATAGAGAAATCTTCGAACCACTTGTATATTTCCAGATATACAAATTCTCCAATAAGTTTAAATGGCAACTATGCAGTGGCAGCAACTGTACAGAATTTACTTTATTTTGAGCAAGAAGACCATGAACAATGGAGAACGTTACGGAACCTTACTTATCCCCATAATTATAAATTCCCTAAGAATGATTTAGCTGTGTTGGTAAGCTGGTCTTTATGAGATAAACATGTAATGGCATGGGGTTAGTCAAAAAGTAGTTATTAGATATGCCAATAAAAACTTGACGCAGAAATAGCCACACGTATACTAAATAAAAAAACTGGCCAAGTGCGAGTCGGACTCGCACACGAAGGGCAAAACCCGTACCACAAGGCAAAAACGTTGAAAAAAACACGTTTGTTGTATGGGAGCCCCCTTAAATATTTATTTTATTCTGTTTTTAGTATTTGTTGTTATAGCGGCAACAGAAATACATCATCTGTGAAAATTCAACTGTCTAACTATCACGGTTCATGAGATACAGCCTGGTGACAGACGGACAGACAGATCATCATCATCATCATTTCAGTCGAAAGACGTCCACTGCTGGACATAGGCCTCCCCCAAGCACCTCCACTTCGACCAGTTCTATGCGTCTCGCATCCAACGGGTTCCTGCGGCCTTCACAAGGTCGTCGGTCCATCTTGTGGGAGGCCTTCCAACGCTACGGCTTCCGGTACGCGGTCGCCACTCCAGAACCTTTCGGCACCTTCGGCCATCTGTTCTGCGAGCAATGTGCCCTGCCCACTGCCACTTAAGTTTGGCAATTCTTCGGGCTATGTCGGTTACCTTGGTTCTCCTGCGGATCTCCTCATTCCTGATTTGATCACGCAGGGAAACTCCAAGCATAGCCCTCTCCATTGCCCTTTGGGTGACTTTTAGCCTTCTTATAAGGCCCATTGTGAGCGACCACGTTTCAGTGCCATAAGTCATCACTGGCAACACGCACTGGTCAAAGACTTTCGTCTTGAGACACTGCGGTATGTGGGACGAGAAGATATTGCGTAGCTTCCCGAACGCTGCCCAGCCGAGTCGGATTCGACGATTGACCTCTTTCTCGAAGTTAGACCTACCTAACTGGACAGTTTGTCCTAGGTAAACATACTCGTCCACGACTTCGAGTGTAGCGTCTCCGATCTTTATGAGAGTGGGTGTTACATGGGTATTTGACGTGACCTTCGTTTTGTCCATGTTCATGTCATAGTAATAGGGTCCCATTTTACCATAATAACTAATCGACTTTAGAGTAATTCTTCTCGCCGGCAACACACATTATACGCCCAGTAAAATGTTCAACGATTGAGAACCCAGCTCCAATCGGTCTCCTGTCCCGTCATTTAAAAGATTTTAAAGAGAGAATAATAAATGTGTCATAAGCATAATTATATATATTTTACGCGTTGCATGCGGGCTGTCACCTGTGCACTTGCATGATCTTATGACTGCGTCAGTAAGTAGGTTCACGCAGCTGAATTTTGGGCCAAAGATGTTGCCATCGATACGCTAAGAAGAAGAAGAAGAAGAAGAAGAAGAAGAAGTATACTTTTTCATTTATTTTATTTTTCAGTTTGTGAGGAAACCTTTCGTATTCAATGATCTTGTAAAACCCATTAGGATGGCAGATACTTTTGTGGATTATGAAGGTATGGCCTTGGTGTCGGGATACGGGCAGATTTCACACTCGGTAAGTAGTACGACGAGGTCTCGAACTCCATAGGAGCTGAGCCGCAACATTCTGTGTCCGCGCCATACACCTTCCGGAATAAATTTTCTCCTATATATATATTTATGTCCTAGAACCAAAAATTCGAAGACATGTGACATCTGCCAACCCGCACTGGGCCCGCGTGGTGGATTACGGCCCACTCCCTCTCACAGAGAGGAGGCCTGTGTCCCAGCAGTGGGAACATTATTGGCTGATTGTGTGTGTGTGTGTGTGTGTGTTCTTAAAGGTCAGGTGCGTAGTAGGTACTCGCAACCATGGACGTAATAGTTACTTCTATATATTACGTCCATGCTCACAACTCGCAACCGGCGCTAATTGTGTAACACACTTTCAATTAGAGTCTGAATCATTTTGAAATATATTGCTAATCCATTGCTTCATTATGTCCGAAAAATGTGTCTACTCAACAACGTAAATAACGCAATGAATGCTGTTGAACTGTCGAAATGAAAGCCATTGCTACTATTAGTGTGTTACGCAAGTATTCCGCAGATGTATGAACTTAAACGAAGCGAAATGAGTAGGTATGTACAGATCGCAGCAGGTAGCGTTCAGTAGTTTCTGTCTACCCCATGGGCGTGAGCATCAAAATCCATTGTGTAGTTTAGATGAACTAGACTAGTATTAAGATAAACAAACAGACGAAAAGCGATATTTTTATATTTAATTTTTATATATAATTATGTTTCAGCTAAGTTCCGACAGCTTGTTACAAGCAAATCTGTTGCTTTTTCCTTTTCATTACTGTTCTCTGTTTCACCCAAAGATGGATATGTCACGTTGGATATGCACATCACTGATCGGAGCTGAAATTGGACAGGTAAAAAAACCATTACTATGGCTTCCCGTTTGGTAAACTTTCCGTTTCTGTGTTATGAAGCTTTGGTTTCATAGAAAAACGGTTCCGTCATAATGTCCGTCAAAATCTGTCATTTACACAAGTATATATCTTGTCATTAAGTCAAACTCCGAAACCCAAAGTTTTATATCGCTAGATTTGCCCTCACCGTACTAAGTCAAGCGAAAATTGGTGTCAATACGAGCTAGCTCACAAATAAAGTTTCCATGACAATCAAGTCAAGTCACTGCGTCATTTGTGTCAGAGGATGGTCAGAGGTGAGAGGCCCTAATTCACGATGACCACTCAATGATTCCTTACTTCGAAACCACGTCAATTCATTAGTTAATCACGCCAAACTCGTGTTCTTAACGCGCGGTTTCGTTCATTGTGTCATAGAAAATACGGCCCCAGAAACGCGACTATCTTTTGACGCGGTATCTAGCGATTTAAATCTATGCCGCTGTCTGCTGTCATCATTTAAATGTCAGTCGTCACTGCGGGCATTATGTACGGTCACCGTTTTTCTAGGAAGCCGTAGCTTTACTTCGACTCTGATTGTACTAACTCGAAAAAAGTTTTACCACCGGTAAAATAGACACTATAAGTCAGCAGGATCTTGTTGAGAGCCAAAAAAAATATAACGCAATTAGATTTTGTTAGATGTTTGATTCAAACTTAAAGTGAGTATTTGAGACCTTCTATAGGTAAAATCAAGGAAATTCGGGGTCACCAGTTTAGGTTTAGTAATGTGTTAGGTGTACTATGAGGGAAGGTTATAAATACGGAGAAAGAATATATTTACGTGTTATTTTAATCTACGTTTCTTTGCGACTGAGCCTAATTCTTATACGGCGGGCGCAGCCGTCTCTCAAAAAGTAAAGTCAAGTTAAGTCAAGTAAAGTCAGGTTAGTACCATTTATAACCCAGGAACGGCAGGACCGATTTTTATGATATTTTATTTGTTAGATTTGTCTTCGCCCCGAATGGCATAATAATTATTAAAACATGGGAAAAATAAAAAAAAATAAAAATGGCACTAGGAACGTGAGATGGCGCAAGGGTATCGACACATGTGGCGTCCCACGCCAGAGGCCTACCCACCTCCCAAGGTAACAGCGTCATGCCATGCCGTCTGGTCTCTTCCCATCGTCACGTACCAAACCGTTTGGTTCTAACACCGCTGGTACGCCGGCGGTGACAAGGGCTCGACGAATAATATCGTTGATGCTGACGTCCGTGCTATGCGACCTGCGCTCCTGCAGCAGGACAGGCCATGGTGTCCGAGACTGTCGACAGCTTCACCGCAGTGACATCGATGCGGAGCAACACAAGGTGCGCCCAAGCGGAGACACGTAGCGAGCCGAAACGATGAGTCATCCATCATTGTGCCTATAGTGGATGACTGGAGCGCCTGAAGCCACAAGCCTGACTCCCATTCTCCCACAGCCAGCAAACGGGCACGGTCAACAGTATTACGTAACGTGTTTACAAGGGTATTCCGTATAATACTGCAGAGCGGCATGTCCCACCGTCTCTAGGAAGACGGGTTATCGGACAAAACCGTATTGGGACAAGCCATTTTCCAAGCGTTCAACGCATCGGTCAAACACGGTACTTCAAAATCGACCAGTGATGAAGATAAAATGTTCCTGGTTAATTTATCGGTACTGTGGACCAAGGAGAGGAAGGCCGGTAAACTTATACTTGAAATTTTGCGGACGCCGAGACCGCCCAAGCGAATGGGTAGTGTGGCTTGCTGCCACGCACGGTCGTCCAGGGCCACATTTAGGATGGAAGTGTGTTTCTAATAATTTAGTCTACTTTTTCTAAAAGTTGTGGATGCTTCCATAGATGTGAGGACTGAGGAGCGAAGGCTATAAGTAAATTTTGGTCCAAAACAACAGTACCGAATGAGTGTAAAAGCCGAATGAATATTAATTTTGAAAAGTCTTTCTGAGACATCATTCAGATTACAGAATTAAAAAATATACTATTGACATCTCTATGTACTGACACATATAAACATTAATCTATTTATTTTTGATGTGAAAACTTCTTTAGGCGCGTTGGACATTTTTTGAGATAGGAAAAAACCATTGAACTCGCGACATTGTTACCGTAACCGACACCGCGCGTGTTTTGTTTAAAGACGATTTAAAAAATACACACGTAATTGTTCAAGTTTTCACTTTTGTAGGTGCTCCCGGAGTGCCACTGTTTTTTTTTTGCTTTATAGGGCGACTCCGGTGGGCCGTTAGTCTACACGCATTATGTTGACCTGGAAGGCAAGCATGACAGAACTTTAATTGGTATAGCAAGTGGAACTTACGAGGGCCGCAATTCTATCTTCGTAAGGGTGTCGTCATACCGAGCTTTTATAGCCAAAAACGATTGTGGAGAAAACACTAGTGTTTGCTATTTTGTTGTTATTACCCTTATTATATTACAAAATTATATTGAAACCTAGTTTTGATTTATTTGATTTTTTTATACATGCTGAGTGGCCCTGTGGTAACCGCCGCGACTGACGAGTTGTAGGTCATAGGTTCGAACCCAGACAAGCGCTTCACTTTGTCTAAATAATTACATCACCACTGCTCTCAAAACGGTGAAGGAAAACATCGTGAGGAAACCGGCATCTCCTCTCCAAAGATTCGAAGACATGTGACATCTATCAACCCGCACTTGGCCTGCATGGTGGATTATGGCCCAGTCCCTCTTATTGAGATGAGAAAAAATAAAGTTTTGAGTATGAATGTGGACAGGTTAAAGAGTAGTTGAAGATCTAATAAGAGATGGATGGATTGCACTATCAGCCTCAAAAAGTGTAAGTATTATGTCGCAGATGGATTGCAGAATCATCTGTTTTACAAAACCGCTTGTGAACAACGTACAGCGGTTTTCCATAATTACTGAACTTGAACATGCAAAGTTGCATAAACGTTTTGCATTTTTATCAGTTCAGCGGGCACTGACCTCTATCATACAAGTAAATAAAGGTCAGTGAACAAAAGTCATCAATTTGTCTATAGCATTCTCTGTCTACGGTTTAAATATTATTGTACTCTGTGCTTATTGTATCTACATTCTACTGTCATGTCATTTTTAGTGCAATTTTGGAAACAATCTCCCATAAATTCAAAATATATTGTATTTATTTAATGTTTTGGAAGTGTTTGTTATGTATAACTTTATGTTCAAAAGTATGTCTGTCACAAGTAAGTATCACATTATTACCATTTAATAAAGGTAGAAGTACTATTAATAGTACTTATAAATTATTAAATTACTTATTTATATATTTATACTGACTACCTTTATTATCTCTAATAATAATAACTATCATTATAGCTAGCCCTCCCACTGCTGAGCATAGCCGATCCTACAGGAACAGTTAATAATATAAGTGATATAAAAGCTGGTATTTCTTGGCATGACAAACATGACCAGTGGAGCCCTCGTGTCGTGAACGGCTGGCCAGCAAAATTAGGAGATGTCCCATATCAGGTAGGTACAGACTACAGACCTTTCATGTCAAATAAAAATATGTCATCATCATCATTCATCATTTCAGCCGAAAGATGTCCACTGCTGGACATAGGCCTCCCCCAAGTACCTCCACTTCGACCGGTTCTGTGCTTCTCGCATCCAACGGATTCCTGCGGCCTTCACAAGGTCGTCGGTCCACCTTGTGGGAGGCCTTTCAACGCTACGTCTTCCGGTACGCGGTCGCCACTCCAGAACCTTTCGGCACCTTCGGCCATCTGTTCTGCGAGCAATGTGCCCTGCCCACTGCCACTTAAGTTTGGCAATTCTTCAAAAATATGTATAATGATAATAGTGCTAATTAAAATACTGACTATAATTCCATATAAAGCGTTTACCAGAAAGCTGTGGTCAAATTTAAGGGTGAGGTACAGACCCTCGAACTGAACCACTATCTTCAACTCCTGTAGTTACTGAAGTTTTGTACGGACCGTTGATATTTTTTTCGCGATTACGATATTGGTACCCAATACCCATGGAGAAAGTGGTTCAGTTTGATGAGATTGAGGTTCTCTAATGGCAAAGGTAAAGCACCTATAAACAGAATTCTTTCGCACATTTTATTTCTGGTTATTTGTTTGTTTTTAGTACTTATGAGACAAAAACTAAAATAAATCCCGGTTGCCAACAAGCGCAACTGCGCAAGCCAGCCAAGCCAAGTAACTTAGTTATCTAATCCAAGTAACTTAGTTAAACTTTACTGATTTACAATGTTGAATCGAGAGCGAAGCCTCACTACGCAAGGGTCAGCGGGATTGTCCGAAAGGGTTACCGCTGGCCCGGAACATAAAGGGCTAAGGAAGGAACACGGGTGGGTTTTAGTCAGTAAGAGTCTGACACTCCCTTCCGCTCCACCCAGAGCGGGAGGGGTCATCATCGCAATTATTTAATCGCATTAAGGTCATGGCACACTATACCGGCACCGCAACGGCACCGCTCCAACCCAGCAATTAACTTGTCATTCAAATGAGAGCATTCAAGCTTGTGTCGTATAATATATTTCATAATATCAATATGAAAAAGCCAGCGCGCGGACTGCGAGCTTGTACCTCGCGGCCGGCGCACGGACTGCGAGTTTAGTACACCTCGCGGACGACGAGTAGTTAGCGCGCTGGCGGCTAGCCGTAGCCTAAATTCGAGGCGACGCCGTGCTGCAGCTGTGCAGTTGCGGTGCCGGAATAATGCGCCATGACCTTTAGGCACCGCTCGCTGGTACACACCAGCGAGCAGTGCGGCGTCGTCGCAAAGAAAGCTATCATTGGTGCTCATCTTGGGTACAGTATGCTTGGTGCTCAGCTTCGACACAGTATGCTTGGTGCTCAGTTTGGGCACAGTATGATTGGTGCTCGGCTTGGGCACAGTATGCTTGGTGCTCAGTTTGGGCACAGTATGCTTAGTGCTCAGTTTGGGCACCGTATGCTTGGTGTTCAGCTTGGGCACCGTATGCTTGGTGCTCAGCTTGGGCACAGTATGCTTGGTGCTCAGTTTGGGCATAGTATGATTGGTGCTCAGCTTGGGCACAGTATGCTTGGTGCTCAGCTTGGGCACAGTATGCCTGGTGCTCAGCTTGGGCAGAGTATGCCTGGTGCTCAGCTTAGGCACAGTGTGCTTGGTGCTCAGCGTGGGCACAGTATGCCTGGTGCTCAGCCTGGGCACAGTATGCTTGGTGCTCATCTTGGGCACAGTATGATTTGTGCTCGGCTTGGGCACAGTATGTTTGGTGCCCAGCTTGGGTCCAGGCAGCAGAGCGCCGCAACCTCGTCGTGGTACTCGGTGCGGGTTATCTCTTGCTTAGAGCCGTGATTCAATTCATGGTCGGTGGCAAGAACGAGCGTGCCATTGCCTCTTTGCAAGGAAAAGTCAAAGCGGGAGAGAGAGCGTTCCTCTGACTCCATTAGTATCGTAAGGGCAGATGGACAGCTAAGAACCGTTGTACACACACGTTTTGCTTTCCGTGATAAACTACAGTTGATTCGCCGTGTGTAGGCACGCTTGACAGTGGTGTATGGATCACTATGAAAGTTTGTTGACGACACTTAAGCACTATGGCGCGGCGCTTTCGTCGCCGTACACCATAGACCTGACGCAATTCTCGTAATTTTAAGAACGCTCTCAGTCTAATCTCAGTCTCAATCTGTCAAAAATACCTCTAATTTCCCTACACTTTTGACAAGTTTGTCGCCGAGATGAGACTGCGACTAGATTTCGAACGTGTGAATCGGCCATCTGGTGGCTTGCCGTGCGGCTAGCGCGTCTTACTGTAAAGAAACCGTGCCGTGTAAAACGGGCCTGAGATTGCTAAAATGAGGACACGGTGGAGGTCTGCCCCGCTTGGGCGGAGCACCGCCATGTCCTCGTAGAGGCGATCGGCAGCGGCGGCGACCTCTCGCGTCCGGCCCTGGTGCAAGCCATGGTCTGGGGCGAGAGGGAGTGGGAGGCAGTCACCTCCTTCTGCGAAGCAGTCATGCTAGCGAAGGAGGTGGCGGGACGGATGAGGGGGAGAGCCTCCCGTCCCAGCCGCCACGGGAGACGCTCCGGGCGTCGGGAGCCACTGGACGACTCCCGGCCACCGTAGGCGCGGGCCTGCGGGCGGAGAGTAATGGGTAGCTCACCGTCCGATCAGGACCAGGCCTGTGCCGGACGGCGCGTACGTGTTCCACGCGCGCCTCAAAGAGATGTCAGCATCGAGGAGGGGCCCCATAGGGCCGAAGTCTGCCGGGTCAGCGGGATTATCCGAAAGGGTTACCGCTGACCCGGAACATAAAGGGCTAAGGAAGGAACACGGGTGGGTTTTAGTCAGTAAGAGTCTGACACTCCCTTCCGTTCCACCCAGAGCGGGAGGGGTCATTAGATGAATTCCCATCCGAAAAAAAAAAAAAATTGCTAAAATGACAAGAACAATAGCAACATACTTTCACTACTTCTATACTTCCACTTTTTTTACTTTCTTTTTTACTTTTGGCTTAACATACTTTCTCATAGCCATACCATTTGAAGCCTACTTAATGAATTCTCATATTATGCTTTACAGATAGCGCTGAAGGCTTTGATAAATCGTGCTAGAAAATTGTACCAAACGTTTTGTGGAGCAACTATCATAGGTGAAAACAGGCTGCTTTCTGCTGCCCACTGCTTTGAAGAAAAAGTATTGAGTAACTGCAATCAGTTATTGCATCCCGGGTAAGAATGCGGAATGCTCAATATATTTTTTTTTTTCTAACGAAACGGCGATTATCTATACTTGCCAAAAATTCGAAGACATGTGACATATTCCACCAACAGTACCAACACGCACCAGTGCATGTTGGTACTGTTGGTAGATGTCACATATCTTCGGATTTGTTGTCTTTGTGTCTTGGAATTTTTTCATAATGCGTAAGCGGACCTGTACCCGCGTGGTTGATTACGGCCCACTCCCTCTCACAAAGAGGAGGCCTGTGTCCCAGTAGTGGTCCGGTTCTTTTCTATCTCACGAAGACTGGTTTGTCTTAATTGTAGTTTCACGTGGTTTCTGTGTGATAAGGGGCTGTTAATTTATTACGTAAGCTGATTTGAGGGGGAAGGGGGTCCTAACAAGTCTTATCTTTTCTAAAGTGGGGATGGAAGGGGTCCAAATTGTTTTTACGTAGATCACAAAAGTAAGCAAAAATTATAAGTTTTTAATTTGTTTGCTACTTTTTCTTTGCAATCTTGATAGATACAGCGTGAGATTGAAAGGAGGGGAGGGGTTTCATCCAAGTCTTATTTTTTCTTACGGGTCGTATGGTGGTCAAAATTGTCTTACATAACAAATTAACACGCCTTTGTGACTTAGAAAAGGGCTTAATATTCCTGTTGATTTAACACATCAATATTTTTAAACATAGAAAATCCAGCGAAAGTAACCTTCGTCAAAAGTACGCAGTTGCTGGCAATCTGTACAACACTGCAAGTTATAGATCTGATGGCCCTAATGGACAGTGGAGGAAAATGAAAAGTGTCGAATTCCCAAAAAAATACCATTTCCCTCGTGACGATATAGCAGTCATTGTAAGTATCACGAACTGCATTAGGATCACTGACCTATATTATAGTACAAACGTACACTGATAACTTTATCCGAGGAATAATTTTGAATTTTTGACAGTTCTTGCATACAAAAACTGTCAAACGTCAATTTTATTCCTCGAATAAAAGTTATTTGGCGATGGAAAAATCAGCCCTAGAATAATAAACGAAATGACAATTGTTTTTTGTGCCGATTCAAAGCGCCCCACCACTCGAGCGTCTCTTGAATAATTGACACATTGATTGTTGCAAATGGCTATCAAGAATATTAGTTCCTCGAACTCTCACGTTACTAAATTTACAAAAAATAGAATTGATTCTAGTCGCCCCTTCCAAAAGGAAGTTTCGTATGCAGAAGAACGGGCAAGGAACTCCGCCGCGAAAATAGTTAGAATTCCGCTAAGAAACACTACATTATGTCGCGATTCAAGTAACGGAACATAATGAGAGTCAGGTGAATTGTAACAATCGGAGCAAAATTTCGTCGCTTTCGACTTAGTAAATACAGTATAGGTAAAAATATTGATTTGGCTTTATAAACCTGTCTACTGCCACCGATACCTACGTATGAAACAAACACGGCACCGCAACCGCTACTTCGCTGGTTGTACGCACGGTGACATTACAAGCCATACATTTCCAGTATAAGCTGACTTCCCATTGTACTAAAAGCCTATACCTACAATGTGAGGTCATCTAAACCTGGAAATGTATAGCTTGATATGTCTTCGTGTGTATGTCGCAGCCAACTGGTTAAATTAGCCGTTTAGTTAACTGCCTGGCCTTTGGAAGTAGTGCTCGCCTTGCTTCGCTCTCTCGGCTCGCGCGCGGTTGATCACAGTTCTAACCTAGCCCATTTGGTCGGGGTGTCCTGGCTTAGTTACTGCGACCAACTTCGACTTGCGCATGATTGGTTACAGTTCCGACCTAAAATATAATTGAATATCATTCAGGCCGTCAGTTGAACGGCCGCCGTTTAGTTAAAAGGCTAGGCGGTTAACTAAACGGCTAATTAAACCAGTTGGCTGCGACATGTGCATGGCGGAACTACTGCGGTTTTGCTGCTATAGTTTCGTGGCGGAGATGTGATACCCGCCCAAAACAGACAACGCACGCAGTCGCGTGCCGCGTCCCGCGCGGCTTTCGGGTCAGTGTGGCCAGGGCTTACAGTACCTATTACATGATATTTTATTTTCCTTGTTTAAATATATTTTTCAGATATTATATTCTCGTTTCAATTTTAATCCGTATATTAACTCTATTCCTATGGCGATTAAAGATAAAGATTATGCTGGAAAGTGTTTGGTCTCGGGTTATGGAAGAACAGGGGAAGGACCAAGAGTAAGAGCCATTTAATTTTACGTTAGTAAATTAATGCCGCAGATACCTCAATTTGTTACTTAAAGGGAAGCGCAAAGTCAGCCCGCGAAATTCATATTTTCTTACGTTTTTTCCAATTTGCAGGTCAGTAGCAAGTTTTATGTTGAACAAAATATGATTCTCGACCGTAACAAGTATGTATTTATAGAATTACTATCTGTACGGCCTCAGAATCATTATCGAAATCAGTCAATCCGTTCTCGAGATATCATCAAAAGCAGTTCCTTACAAAATGTATGAGAAATGTATCTTAATAAATTTTTTTCGTGTTATTTTCCCATGTTTTAATAGCTGTTCTCCTATTCGGGGCGGACACAAATCAAAGATCACAAAAATCGGTCCAGCTGTTCTAGAGTTATAAGTGGTGTAACTAACCCGACTTTGTTTTATTAGATATAATAATAATTAAAATATACAATATATTAGTTTGAATCAGATTCTTACGGAAAACGAAAATTGAAAAGTTGCTTGAAATTTGGAAAATTCGGGAAAACTGAAAGTGCATTTACTATGGGAATTTGGACAGGACAACGTCTGTCGGGTTAGTTTATTGTACTGTATTGAATATTGAACTGTTGACTTCCGTTGGTCTGAATAATTCAATGAAAATATCAATCATTAGGATTGTATAGAGTGTTATTAATGATTATAATTCTGTAAACACAAACTGGTTACGTTCGTGAATCATATTTTGTTCAGCATACAACTTGATACTGCGGGCTACCCCGCTGGCATTTTTGTTAGAACATTTGATATTATTAAATTACAATATACAGGGTGTTAATGAATTAACCCAAAACCTCTTAAAAGGTCAATGTACTCATCATTATGAACAACTTTTACTATGGGACCTAACCTGAAATCGCAAAAAAAAATCGGCTGTTCCCTACATTTATGTTCGTTTAGCTCGTCAAAATGTAAGGAACAGCTGATTTTTTTTTTCGCGATTATAGTTGTTCATAGTGATGCAATGACCTTCTAAGAGGTTGTTAATGTTTTACCAATAACCCTGTATACACAGGAAGTCAATGCAATGTCCATCAGTAGGTATACGTCGTATCCGGAAGGGCACGCTAACATTTAATATTTTCTTGTAGGATCAAAGTCGGGTACTTTTACTGGCGCATTTAACCCTACTTCCAAATAAGATATGCAGTAGATTACACCGCAGGTCAATGAGGTATTTTATTTGTACCTCTTCCATGCTCACGGATGTTGGAAAGGTTAGTTGTAATAAAACTCATTTACATAATACATATGTAGAAATACAAAAATATTGAATGGTGCCTTTCCATGCTTGTTAAGACTCTGCAAGCGTCCACAAGTACAAGCGTATAAAGAGGGCGTTTGGCTTGGCTTGTGTGAGCTTGTGGACGCTTGTCTCCGATCCGGTCTAGTGTCGGTTTTAGGACACAGATCAAAGGGCGCTTGCGGCAAGCGCTTGCAACGCATTCACACGTTGGTGCACGTTTAGTAGCCATTTGTGATCTCGCGACGAGCGCATGTTTAGTTCTTTGTATAAAATGAGTGGCTGGTTGAACGAAGAGAGTTTATCGTTTCTGGAATATTACCAGAGCGAATCGTCTATCTGGAACCCCAAAAACGTTAATCGAACGATTTTTATGAATCTTTATCATCCACCATCTTCTTGGTCGTCGAGCTTTCCTTGTTTTTGTTTTACTTTGCTTGAATTACAATTATAAATAAGTATGTTAAACCAAACGCAATAGCCGACACAAGTTCGGTGTCCGCCATGCTTGGGTGTATGTAGCACACTGACGCATTCACAAGCATGAAAACGACTTCAAAATGCCAAGCGATATTTGTGGACGCTTGGGGCTTGAAGACGTTTGCCAAAGCTTGGCAAGCATGAAAAGGCACCTTTAGATACTATTATAGATAGGCTATCAGAAGAAATGTAATAGAAAAAGTGTCACTGACCCTGGCAGGGCCACCATCACGGATTTTAATTTTGATAGCACAAAAAAATTGTCGCTAATTAGTCGAAATTTGTCGCCAAATATCAGAATTTGTCGGTCACTGGTTCAAAAGTTATAAGGGTTTATAGGTGGCCGATCTGGAGAGAGTTTCCCCAGCAGGGCCACATTTATATCTCGAAAACTAGGGCACCTAGCGAAGATCTGTTTTCTCCCATATTTTGTCGTCAATTAGTCGGAATCAGTCGCCAAATATCAGAATTTGTCGGTCACTGGTTCAAAAGATATAAACGTTTATAGGTGGCCGATCTGGAGAGACTTTCCCCAGCAGGGCCACATTTATATCTCAAAAACTAGGGCACCTAGCGAAGATCTGTTTTCTCCCATATTTTGTCGTCAATTAGTCGGAATCAGTCACCAAGTCACAGATTTAATCGGGTTTTCGTTTAAGAGATATAATGAGTTTAATTATTAAGGTATAGTCCAAGAGCTAGATCGAAGAGTTTACGAAAAATTGCCAAGAAAAAATATTTCTATTAATATGTGTAATATACTTCTAGTTTTATCGGTCTAAAGTCCTTAGCAATGTCCGAGAGAGATAAATTCTCAATTAAATACATGTTTTTATGTTTTAAATTACTAGGTTAGAGTGGCTTAAACTTCTTTGAAAACATTAAACCTTGCTCTTGGTCTATTTGGTGTCAAGATGTACAGTCGCATGCAACTGTTTTACCAGTTTACAATGATAACCTCTAATTAACGTTAGAATAATAAAAAAAAAATCGTACATTTAGTAATATAAAAAATCCTTTAGAGCAACTTTGTTTATTTACCTATTTTTTTTAAGTACTTTGTGCGGCGCGAACGCCGACGTTCTATCTTTCTCCCCGTTTTTGTATTTGCGGAATCTAGAGATAACAACACTAGAGTTCGTAAATATTCATAATAAGTTGCATTTTAATTAAACTGGCTGACTTTAACTTACGTGACGGGCAACTTGTTCTAAGTAGCTCGTCTGTACACGCGCATCTATCTCTTTTTTACTTACCGTAAATGAAACGGAGCGCAGCGATCTATCTGCCAGCGACTAAAGTGGTAAGTGCACATTGTGTTAGATAAATAATTACGTAAATTTATTGTAGATTTGTATAAAGGTAGTGAATAAAGCTTTCCTTTTGTGGGTTGAAATTATAGAATAAGTTTATTTTTATTTAATTCTAAACAAACATTCCTCCTTATGACGTCATAGATATTGTCTAGAAACTACACAAAGTATTTTGTACGTGCTTGTACCAATGTATGGGGAAATTTAATTCTTTAATATCTTTTTAATTACACACCGACTAAATCTGTAACTTGGCAACAAATTGCGACTAATTAGCGACAAAATATGGGAGAAAACAGATCTTCGCTAGGTGCCCTAGTTTTTGAGATATAAATGTGGCCCTGCTGGGGAAAGTCTCTCCAGATCGGCCACCTATAAACGTTTATATCTTTTGAACCAGTGACCGACAAATTCTGATATTTGGCGACTGATTCCGACTAATTGACGACAAAATATGGGAGAAAACAGATCTTCGCTAGGTGCCCTAGTTTTCGAGATATAAATGTGGCCCTGCTGGGGAAACTCTCTCCAGATCGGCCACCTATAAACCCTTATAACTTTTGAACCAGTGACCGACAAATTCTGATATTTGGCGACAAATTTCGACTAATTAGCGACAATTTTTTTGTGCTATCAAAATTAAAATCCGTGATGGTGGCCCTGCCAGGGTCAGTGACACATAGAAAAACTGTCATGCCATGACTGTGCTGCCATCTTGCGTATTAATAATAACCAAGTTTGACACAGCAACAGTAGCCTTATGCCAGCGTGAATAAAGATCTGTGCTGATTTTGACAGTGATGCACAAAATCAATAGGTAAAATAGGTAACTGTGAAATGACTGGAGTCCTACAGGGATCTTTTGGCTCAGGAATGGCATTGACAGGCGGCGTTGTTGGAAAACATTTGTGAAATTGTCACAGGAATTGGATTGAAATACAAGATAGAGAAGAGAGCAGTGATGGTCTAGTGGTAACGGCCGCGACATGAGTTGTAGGTCGTGGGTTCGAACCCAAGCAGGCACTTTACTTTGTGTAAATTATTTCATTACCACTGCTCTCAAAACTGTGGAAAATAACGTGAGGAAATTCGACATGTCCCAGAACCAAAAACTCGAAGACATGTGACATCCGCCAACACGCACTGGGCCCGCGTGGCGGTTTATGGCCCACTCCCTCTCACAGAGAGGAAACCTGTGTCCCAGTGTGGAACTAGTTGGCCGCTGAGGTGGGGACAGGGGTGAGGCGGCGGGTTGCAACCCACGTACTGAGTAATGCGCCCCGCCCCTCCGTCCCACCGCTCCTATACCTAAGGCGCGGCCAACTAGTTCCGCGCGGACTATAGTTTCAGCCTTTTCTACACTGACACATGAATCTGCCTGTATTTGTGTTTGCAGGGAGATTCCGGTGGGCCTCTAGTATGCGCCGGGACAGACGATCCTAACGAAAAAGGTAAGGGAGTGTTAGTTGGAGTTGTCAGCGGAAACCTGAGACATCGGGGCTCATTCTTTACCAGGGTCTCAAGTTACCGTTCATTCATCGCCAGGGCAAACTCGGTTTCTATGACTATGTATAAATATAACATGCAATCATGTACAGCTACAACAGTGTTTTTATTATATAAAACGTTTGTCATTTTGATATTTTTTTATTTTCGTCTGATAATACTTCTTTTCGAATGAATGGTACAGCCACGAGCATAAATCAAGGTATTTATGCACTTACGCAAAATACAAAAGCTATTTTCTCGTCAAAAAATTTTTGCAGCAATTTTCATTTGTTTTTAGGGTTCCGTACCGCAAAAGGAAAAACGGAACCCTTATAAGATCACTTCGTTGTCCGTCAGTCAAGACCCTTTTTCTCAGGACCGCGTGGAGTTATCAAGTTGAAATTTACATCAAATACTCAGGGCTGCAATCCCTAAAAGCAGTGAAAAAAATCAAACTTCTAAGATACGGACATTTATGTTCCGGAATCAAAAGCTATACCTAGGGTACTTCCTTGTGGCCTAGAATTATGAAATTTGGCAAGAATCAATGTCGTGTGGCACAAGTAAAGGAAAAAATTCGAAAACCGTAAATTTTTAGTTACATAGGCTACTTTGTACGAAACCCTCGGTGCGTGAGTCCGACTCGCACTTGACCGGTTTTTTTTATTGCTAAGGCACCTGACCCACCGCCCACGAAATGAAATGAAATGAAATGATTTTATTTTTGTAAGTAGGTTTGCACAAACACTTTTACACGTCAATCATGTTTTTTTTTAAAACTAGATGAAGTCGGCGAGGAACCGACTAGCTGCCGAGGAGGAAGCGAGTAGCTATCAACGATTTTCTAGTTCATGAAACGTATGTAGGTACAACAGATTGTAGATTCCATGTACGTATTAACTGTGTACACCGTGTCGACGAATACTTGTTTGTTGCAGTGACAAAAGCTATCAAGTAATTTAACACGTTCACTGCGGATCACACAAAATTGACGACGCGGAGCTTAGCCACAGTATAAAGATATACAGTATTTCGACTTCATACAAACGGACGAAACGCGAGCCATACCTACGCGCCTCGACCTCGGCATGCGCTTGGCATGCAGACAGTCGCGACTGTGCCGCAGTGACGAACGGACGGTGTGTTGTTTTTTTCAACAATAACCGCGCAAAATAAATTGAAGTACATATTTAATGACGAGTAGGATTTATATTGTGCTGTTTTTGGTTGCATGAATTCGTCAATAACGCATCCAGAGATAACTTTTTTTAGATTACCTGGAAACTCTGAAAGGTAAGACTATAAAATAATTTTACTTACTAGTAGGTAGGTACATAATGTGTGTCTTTTTAATGGATAAGTATTTCCTTTTATCTCCCGAAAAAAAAGATGTCTGGATTAATAAATAAAGTGAATAGAGTAAAGGAAAGTGATAGACACGAGTGAAATAGGTAGTTATAGGCGGTTCATGAATCATTATACGGTAGGTACGCTTGTGTTAAAACCTCGGGGCATGTGTGTTTTGTTTTGTTAGTTTGTAAAATTCAAAGTAAAGACGTGGTTTTTATTATTAATATTTATGTACACACAGTAAAATACAATAACAAAACTAAATGGAAACACAAAGTAGGCAAATGTAATTAAAATGCTGGAGGCGGGCAGCCCTATCGCATGTTTACGTACCGCGCGGCTGTAGGCATTTATTTCAAGGTTACGGCCGAGTTACAATACTGTATAATCTTTATACTGTGGCTTAGCGCTGGTGCGCACGGTCAAAACTATATCTTTCTCGCTGGTGCGGAACGATTATCTTCGGCATTTGTAGGAGTTCGACAGACACAAAAATATAGATTTCAGCTCGTGGTTACAAATGTAGGCATTAAACCATCGTGGCGGTACGTTACTGGGACGTCAAAATTAGAGATAGAAGATAGGGTTTTTCTACCTCCAGTATGCCATTATTCCTCTGATAAAATTATCTGGCGTTGGAAAACTCAGCCCTAAGTAGTATAACTAGGACAGCACTAGTTAAGAATAAATGGTGTGGAAAAATCAGTGGTGTGACAATCGAGAAAAAGAATCCTGTTTGTCACACTGGTGTTACAATCTGGTGTGACTAGAAGTCGGTAATGAAAACTGGTGATAGGTAATTGGGTTCGGCCGTAAGTGGACACGTTAATCGCAGCATCAGTGGCATTCTTTGTATCTTCAATAGTGCAATGGGGCATGGTCTGGGACCACTTTTTTATACTAAACTGTATCGGCAGCGGCATACATCGCACATAAGTATACACACTCACATACACACACACATTTCTGGACAAGCGTGAAGCCGGCTCGATACTTCTTAGTCAAAGACGATAATGATAAATAAAACGACAAAAATACTGAAACATTACACAAGAATAATTTTAATACAAACAACAATAAAAAAGATAATCACGAAATTGTTGATAGACACGTTGCAACCGGTATCTGTCACCCATTCGTTGAATAAGCCGACCTTCATGTGTAGGTTTGGGAGGCCGACATTGATAATTGTTGTCACGGCGACCAACACTCCTTGATTTTTATCCACCTCCGCCGGGTCGCCGGTTTCATAACATACTACGCCAGAGCCTTCCATTTCCTTAAATAAATACTTAATATTTATAATAAACAATTATAATATTGTCTAATGTTAATTATAGTCTATTTAGGCCATGGCGGCCAATCTCAACGGAGACTAGATATTGTATATTGTGGTGCACAAGTATGCGTGCAGACAAAGGTGCAGCAGAATGCACGAGACACGTGGGTATCACACACCGCCATCTTCGGGCTATTACTGAGAAATTCCTAATGGAATAACCCAATAACACTTTGCCCGAACCGGGAGTCAAATCCAGCGGGGTAATTGCGTAACAACCGCAATGGGTTTCATTTTGACAGTTCAACAACATACATTGCGTTATTTACGTGGTTGAGCACACATTTTTCGAACCATATTTAAAAATGATTCAGATTGAGATTGATAATGTGTTACGCAATTAGGGTGCAGGACCCCACGCTCAGCAACTGCCCTGTTGGTCTCTCGCTCAGCAATTTTCCCAGTCAACTTTGAACCTTATATACTTTCGATAAAGTTGAAAATCTATTAAATAAATTTGGCAGATTGTAGGAGCTTGATGTGCCAGCTAAGTAACATTAGGCAAAACTTATTGCTGGGAAACTACTTTTATTTTTAATGTAAATTCGCTGATACTATAGGGACAGCCCGTAGCACGTGACATTCGATAGTTTCTGCAGTCATTTTGTAGTTTCTAAATAAAAAAAATAGATACATACAGAATAAACATATCTGATCCGATTGTCGTATACACTGCACATGAAAAGTCTGCAACTGCGACGCAATATCCTCTCGCATTCGGCTCTTTGTAGCATCTCAACCTCTTCGGTGTATAAGGACTTAACTAGTGACCAGCTCTGAAATATATTTTTTCAAGTTTTTATTTAAAAATCGTAGCTTACACGAACGGCACCCTAATTGCGCAACACATTATATCACAATCTAAATAATTCTAAAGGATATTGCTAATTCATTGCTACATAATATGTTCGAAAATTTTGTCTCCTCAATAACGTAAATAACGCAATGAATGTTTTTAAACCGTCAAAATTAAAGCCATACCTACTGTTATGTGTTACGCAATTACCCCGCAGATAATTTGGCTAACTTATCGAGCTGATAAGAACCAAGATCTCTACAGAATTTAGACCAACTATTACTTTCGAAATTAATATAATTATACTATTTCAGCTTGATGTAATCAATATTTTATTAATTATTATTTTAAAAGCTAACAGTATTAAAATAATAATATGTACAAGTATAAAAAGGAGGAGAAATAATCAAAGGGCATCAAAAAATTCATTCGCATCGCTGTCAACAGGAAACGTACCCAAAAGACTGGCAGCATTGTGAAGAGTCGACCAACCGCTTAACGATGTCTCGAAATACTAAGTGGTCGTTCGGGCCCCATGGCCCTAGAGTTTCAAATATAAGTTCCAAAGAGATTGGAGTATTTGCGCTGTTTGAGGTTTTCCGCACCTGCAGCAGCCGCCCCAGCATAGCTTACCGTGCTTGGAAGATGGGATGGCGCAAGGGTGTCGACACTAGTTGCATCCCACACCAAAGGCTTACCAACCTTCCAAGGCAATATGGTCATTCCGTCTGGTCTCTTCCCATCGTCGCGTGCCAAGCCATTGGGTTCTAAAACAGATGGCACCCCCGCGGTGACAAGAGCACGACGGATGATGTCATTGATGCTGGCATGCCGTGCTATCCGGCCTGCGCTTTTACTGCAGGATAAGCCATGGTGTCCGAGGCAATCGACACCTTCACCGCATTGGCAGCGATGCGGAGCCACGCAAGGGGCGCCCAGACGCAGACAAGTAGCGAGCCAGAAGGTGGAGTCACCCAGCAAAGTACCTATATTGGGTGACGGTAGCGCCTGAAGCCAGAGGCCCGACTCCCACTCACCCACAGCCAGTAGGCGGGCACGCTCAGCAGTATTGGTGGACGTATTACTAAGATTATTCCGTACCAACCTGCAGAGCGGCTCATCCCACTGCCTCTGGGAAGATGGGTTCGCGGGCCGATCTGTATCCGGGTAAGCCATTTTCCAGGCGTTCACCGCGTCGGCCAAGCACGGCACTTCAGAGTCAACCAGGGAGGGGGCTAAAATCTTCCCGATCAACTTTTCGGTGCTGTGGACAGATGACAGGAACGCCGGTAAGCTAATACTGGTAATTTTGCGGACGCCGAGGCACCAAAGCGGATGGGTAGTGTAGCCTGCAGCCACGCTCGGTCGTCCAAGACCACATATAGATTTCAGCTTATTATGACTTCGTAATAAGGTCTCACCTTAGTAGCTTTAACGGCTGTAGCAGTACAAACTCCATCGAAGTCAAAGTCACGAGTCGCATAAGGTATTTTGTTTACGTACTGGTTGAATTTCCAGGGTTCAGTCATTCTCTGAAAATAATTGTTACAACTGATCATTTAGTGCGAATTTCACTAATGAAACTGAACGCGACCAGCACATCTAAGCCGTGTTCACGAGCTGTCAGTGTCAATATTCCGGAACAATGATGACACTGACAGCTTTTGAACACGTTTAGATGTGCTGATCATGGACGTAATATAAAGAAGTAACTCTATATATTACGTCCATGGTGCTGATCGCGTTCACGAGCTGTCAGTGTCAATATTCCGGAACAATGATGACACTGACAGCTTTTGAACGCGTTTAGATGTGCTGATCGCGTTCAGTTGCATTGGTGAAATTCGCCATTAAGGGGGAAGCGCTAAGGTAACCCGCGAAATTCAAATTTTCTTACGTTTTTTGCAATTTGCTGGTCAGTATTAAGCTGTACGTTGATTAAAATATGATTCGCGACCGTAACAAATATGTATTTACACAATTATAATCATTAGAATCAGTAATACAACTTGTTATGTTAGTTTATTCCTAAAATGTCAAGATTTCATGAAATACTTAGTCATTCAGTAGGTCTTAGAGAGTTGTGTTGATGACTTTAAAGATTATAATTCTGTAAATTCATAATTGTTACGGTCGCGAATCATATTTTAATCAACGACCAGCAAATTGCAAAAAAACTAAAAAATAATAATTTCGCGGGCTACCGGTTAAATGTATGTGTGTGCACTCTGCAGAACGAACAGTCGTGAGTTCGATGACTTCGACCCCCATTTACTTGGGGGTCGTAGTCATCGAACTAGCAAAGGACTGGATTAAGCTCAGTTGGAGAGGTTAACAGAAATAGTAATGAATAGGCTATTTGACTGGTTTCTGATAAACATCTCAGATTATTTAATGGTGTCTAACGAGCCCATAAAAACCTATTACTTCAAATTGCATAATGTATTTCTTTTAAAAAATAGTAAATAAAAATGTACTGTTTAAATAAGCCGCCAAAACGCTATCTTTAACAATATGGCGTCGTGACGTCAAGATTCGCATAAACAAACGTTGAAACGGTCGAGATACTAGACAAAAGTCATCTGTTCTGTCAACGATAGACAGAATTTTACTACATCATGACGTCATGTTAAGTTCAGCCAATCCAGACCGTTTTCGATTACGTGGCGCCAGATTTAAAAAGATGAAGTTTTTTCGGGATTTTTTTTATAAATAATACATTGTTTTGTAGTAAAATTAATGCAAATCGATTTTAAAAGCGATAATCTATACGAGTGTCAATAATTATGACCTTATTTTTTACATTGTCAAATAGCCTATTGTAATATATCCACATAACCAGGAACAAAAAGAGGTTTCTTTTAAAAATTATCAACTTCAAAAACTACGCAACCCCATCCATGAATTCCGCCACACCAATGTCATGATTTTTGAAGCTGCCCTCGTCCCTGTCACAGGTGGTCTATATATTTTGTGTGACCCCGGTGTGACGCCAAATATTTTGCAATTTTAAATGAAACCTTTAATGTTGATAGAGTACTATTTTAAGAGTTGAACTTTAGTGTTTTAATAGTAACACCGACCGCGACGTAATGGTGGTCGTATAGATGGTCCCTAATTATTAAGAAATACTCTCACCGCAATAGCAAGATTAAAAGCGGGGAATCTAAAGTATTTCTGCGAGTACACATGGTCGGCGTATCGCCACTGTTCATTTTGGTTATCTTTCGATTCTTCTACAAGTGTCTTGAGGATGCCAGCCCCGAACTTAACCAAATCGTATTCGTATCTTTGACTGAAATGAGAGTAAAATGTAAATATATATGGAACGTAGTTCCATAACCTACGGTATACTTTGCATACCTACTTGCGAATGAAAATTAAATCGACAAAAAATTGGTTGTCGCGGGACTCCCGGCAGATGTGTAATAGTGAATGTAATTAAAGAAAACCAATAAGTATATATGGAGAAAAATTCAATATATTTCTGGCATGACAATGATAATAGAAACATGCCGTTTGGCGTCACGGCATACGAGTCGGTTTTACTCCAAAAAGCGTAACATTTTGTCCGTCATGGTATTTTCCTTCATTTAGTTACTCTCATACGTTGTTAATTTATTTCATAATGCCATTGATTTTAAAATAAAGCGAAAGGAACTTCATTCTAACCGGGTGTGCCACTTCTAAACACCACTTCGTCTGAAACTTTCTACTAAAAACTTAAAACATTTTCAGCTTACTTTTTTTTATTAGTAAGAAAGCAGTTCGCAGAAGTCAAAACCCTCGTCTCTGTGATGATGCTTCCAGCGCAGAAGGCACGATATTTTGATTTATTAGCATCGTCCAATCTAAATATAAATACCTTAACACAAATAAAATATTAAAAAATCGTCATCTGCCCAGTCTTTTCCCAACAATGTTGGGGCGCGGTTTCCAGTCTAACTAGAGGCAGCTGAATAAAATGAAGGCATTTTACAAGACGCGGCTGCCCATCTGACCTCCAAAACCCACTTAGTGTGCCTAAAAACAAGCGATACGCGTCAACGAAACAGCCAACTGCAACCGCCGCGCACCGTCGCGCGTCTACGGTTACAGTTGTCTCTCTCTGTTCCAGGAGTCGTGGTCGCGGCTACTTCGGGCGGTCGGCAGCGCGGTGAAATTTCATCGTGCGGTCAAGCAGTCGCCAGGGATACACTGACTGATCGAGTTGTCGACTGCTCTCGCGCAGTTACCTTCGCCCGCGCTCTTCATTCCACGACGATAAAAACCGCAGAGCAGTTGATACCGACTGCTGCAGCAGCAAGCAGGCAGGTATCAATGGCAGCTTTAAGCGGTTGAATTTGACTGCACGAGCATTCCGTGTATGTTGATAACTGGCTTACTGCTGGAGCAGTCCGTGTATGGCCAGCCTTACTAGGTAACACGATAACCCTCGGTAGTCTTACCTAGGGGTATCGTGTTGGTGGTGGGGTATACAGGCGGTTGTCAGAATTATGATTAAAAAAATAAAAAAGTATTCTGATATAATTTGTTCTTTTTTTTCCGGACTAAAGTCCTAGCCCCAAGAGCAGACTATTATAAATGTAAAAGACCAAAATTCTTACACTATGTGGCCATTCTCCTTCACGCACTTCGTCACCTAAATGCAAGCGCAATCTAATTCGTCGGCCCTGCACGACCTGTTGAAGTAATGTTGTAACGTTTAAGCGTTTCAAATATTTTTGCTGCCTGCTGGCCACTTTATCGTCATACTTCATTCGTTAGTTTAAGATATGTCCCCTCTGGAATCTCTCTCAACAGCTCACGTTTGTCGAATACGATCCTGCCATCATCGGTCTTCAGTCTCGTAAGCTGGTCTGCCCAATAGACAGATCTCTTGCAAATAGATTCAATAATACTGATAACAATATTGATACTTCAATCAACTCAGCCTATCGCAGTCCACTGGTGGACATAGGCCTCTCCCAGACTGCGCCACAGCACCCTGTCCTCCGCCTTCCGCATCCAGTCTACCCCCAGCCACCTTCTTTAGGTCGTCCGTCCATCTAGCTGGGGGGCGTCCCACACTACGCTTGCCGATACGGCGGTCTCCACTCCAGGACTCGTCTGCTCCACCGGCCATCGGTCCTTCGACAGATATGGCCAGCCCACTGCCACTTCAGTTTGCTTACTCTTATTGATACTTACTTACCTTTATTTGAGTTCGAGTTGCATTTTCAGAAGTTTGAACCATGTAATCACATAATATTAGAATGATTATGAAAAAAGAGTTGCAGAAAATCACCTTTGAAGATTTTTAGCGATGGTTCACGTCAAAGGAAATTAAAACTTTCGTCAATTCATGTGAGACGATTAGAGAGTAAAATTAATCAAGGAAATATTAACATCGAAAATAATCAGTATACTGTCGCCCATGACAATTCTGACAGAACTGACATGATCTGACAAGAGACGAAAAGAATCCATGAA